>JABASC010000418.1:0-41320 GCA_019776185.1 Plutomurus gul
CACATTTAATAGTTATTTTGTTGGTGCCAAAATATCCAAGTCTGTTATCAAGACCCATTTCCATTAGAGCTGATTCGGTTACGGTTAGCCGACCGAATTTCCGGTTCCGCTACAATATGTAACCGGAAAAACGGTTACAATTTTGGTTTTGAGTTAACCGGTGGATATTTCATTATTGACCCTTCTGTTTCAGTTGTGTTCACTCCGGCAAGAATTGATTCTGTGGTACACTCGATACTCGAACGGTTCTAACAGCAGATTAAGCTAGGCTTCACCTTCATCTCTTCAATAATTCATCAAACATTATATTTATCTTTTAGTTAGTATTACGTTAATATACTGTTTGAAGTGTTAACAATTACAAAATACAAAAGTTGTGCACCCGAACTCATCTGGTCCACGATTCCAAGATACTCTAACAAATGCTGATGGTAAAGGAATACATGATGAGAATTATCGAACGTACAATACAAATACCAAACTAACATTAATTTTAATGCAAATGCCCGTAGATATGACCACGAGTATGTATATGTAAACGCTACAACTTGTGTTTGCCCCAATGGCCATTGTGTAAAACAACCTGCTCATTGCGATGTCAATACAATTCTAAAAGAATTTTCGAAATGTATTATGCCAACTATTAGATATACACGTATATTAGGTATACACACAATAACCGTAACCGGTTTTTCGGTTGCACAGTGTAACCGTAGTCGAAAAAGATCCCTTAACTGACCGGTTACGGTTCGGTTACTTTGTGTAACCGAAACCGATATAGCACTAGTTTCTATTCTCAGCACGCTGCTTTGTAATGACTAATGTACTGACTTAAACTACAAAATGGTCGGATGTACGATTTTTCCTAAGAAAGTGGTCATCAAGAATTCAGACTAAATGAAAACGTAGGTTTGTTTATTTAACTTGGAGCATACGATAAGTATGCTACCAGGTTCCACTTTTTAGTATGCAAAATATCACCGATACGTTTGTGAATGAGGTCACCATGCACCTTTAAAGATCACCTCATCCAGTTACTAATATTCAGTTTGTGTAACTTAATGAGAACAATAAAATTCGAATAAATTAGTAATCAGCAAAGAGAAATTGGAGCGACACGAGACATGGCATCTACCGTTGTTGTATTTACATTTCATTTGTATTTCAGTATGCGTAAGTAAGGGAACACAATATGTACATAAAATCTCCTAATAATAATTTCTTCGGTCTTCAAAGGATAGTGGAGCTTATTGCAGCCATTGTAGTAGCAACAGCAGACAGACACTGTGCTCTCTGACTGGAGGCAGCAATATGGAATGATGCTGATGTGATGTGATAAAAGTAGAACTGCATTGTGGGAACGGTTGTGTTCTCACGCGACCGACACGCGTTCACGATCCCACATCGGAGGGTGATGGGAAATCTCACACAAAATTACTTATCTACATCTTATCCCTTGCTAATGGTAACAGAGCACATAGAACGCACGTACACTCACGGAGGCTATAACAGATTCAACATAATATGCATCTCCTCCAATTTTCGTCTCTCGCTCTCTCTCGTTCCTAAATTGGGCTGCCGCTATTATAGTTCTTATATGATTTAAACCGTGCTCTCCTTCTTCAGACTCTTTTATGGGAAAGCTGACTTGACTTTGCGTATTCCTTCCCATTGCTTCATCTATGCTGTTTATACTGTCATGTTGTCATCCAGCAACAATAAATCTCATAGTACACACGAGTGTGCATACATGTGACCGTGTACTGTGTTACTTTTTATGTTGTGGCACTACCACATAAGCACATTTATATTTAACCTATTATCAAGGATTATTAGTATCTACTACTGCTAGTAGAATGATTTCATGTGCTTTTATTTATTTTCTCTGCTGTTGCCTCGTGCAAGAAATAAGCACAGAGAAAAGGTTTATAATGGAAACAGACACTAATGCAAGTCAAGTCTGGTCTGGTGCTGAGTCGAGTTCGAGTCTGCTGCTCCTATAATTTGCCTATTGTATAGTGTGTGTGTCCGCATGAGGAAAGTCGAAACGTACGCACCAAGATTAATACGTGGAGTGATCATTATTATGATTATGAATTGTGTGCCTCGGTATATGGCTAACTCGACTGTTGCATTGCATAGGTTTCCTTCTCTCTCTCGCTCTCTCGCTCTACTAGTAACTGGTGAGTCGAGTTCACACTGAACAATCAAAATGAAATATCATTTGTATGTGATTATGAGTTGCTTTGACTGTAAGACAAGTGCGCTTTTGCTATTTACTTTATGATTTACATTACGACCAGTACATACTGCGTACTACTTTTTATATGTAGCACTTTTGGACATGGTACTGTAAAGCAATAGAGACTGCATGGATAGTGATTCACTATTGTAGAGCCAGCCTAAAAGCTTAACTATTTGTTTCCATCAACGACCCCTGAAATGATTTCATAACAAATGAATCTCGTAGACTATTTCTATGTGTAAAGTGTAAATAGACAATTCCACTTGCCGCCGACTCATTTGATTTGTCTTTGTCCATTAGAAAATGAAGCCTGAATTTTCTTTATTGTGTATGCTGGCTACTCCATATCTGATTGTACTCTGTGAAAGAGAATTCTCTCTCTCTATTTCTACATGTTTCAGACTCTCTCACTATTATTCATTTTACCAGCTTCTTGATTTCTGCAGGTGAACTGTGTGAATGACGGCGGACTGATTGAATCTCTTTGTAGTTGTAAACGAAACATCCGCTTGAAATACGTTTCATTCTCAACTTTTCACACTGAAGTAATATTTTTCCATGAATCGAACCTGACAGTATGTATAGTTGGCTTCTAAGCGTAAACACTTGCGGTTGGGAATTTCACCTCCATTTGATGACATTACTGGTAATGTGACTTAACTCGGCGTACTTATCAGCTGAGAAAATATTCTAGTGTTATTAGTGTAATGGTGTAATGCCACGACCGGATGTTTGCTTCGTGAATTTAATTCGTAACGCCAGCCTTTCTGTGAAACAGTACTCACGTAGCTTTCATGACCATGAAGTAAGCCAGTGTTTATGAATTAAGTGTGAGATGAATAATACATAGAACTCCAAAGGTTATTTTTTCGGTATGCGCTTTTTTATTTATTTCGATTTATTTGTTGTTTATAGTAATTGATGAATAGTGTAGTGATAAATTTTTTGACACCTTAATAGCCACTGAGATCTTAGCCTTAGATTAAATTACAATTATTTAGCTCTTAATTGAGTCACAATATGAGAAAATGAAAGTCATGCATAGTTCTAGCATCTCTTGTCCATAACTTGTCCGCTTACAAATATAAATACAATTAAATTGCTTTCTATATAAATATACAAAAATGCTTTATCTGCTGTACATAAAAATATTTTCTTATTAGAACAAATACGTAGAAAGTTATACGTACTGTTACTTATGTGTATTTGTATCTGCTTTCCAATCTTTCGTTAATCCACTTCTACTTTTTACATATATTTAGATTGTTTCTATTTATATTTCTAGCTAGTTATTTTATTGCATACAAGGTTTTATTGTTTTGTGTCACATTCAGTTATGTTTTCTCCTTATGAAACTCTCATTTCGTTTAGCATTGTCTTGCCCTACAATATTACTCCCTTTCCTTTACATTTCGTTTCACACATATTGAGTTAAGTATTTTATTAGCTGTGTGAAGAACGAATGGTACTTTTACCTTTACCGTGTACTTTACAATAGAATGCTGCATTCGTTTTGACTAGAAGCTTACTTATCTTTAGTACAAAGTTAAAGTCTTAGCACAACACACATCTTTTACTACGACTAATATGTAACTTAGTGAAAACAAATCGGGGCGACACGGAAAAATCTAATCAAATTATCTAGATTTGGAGAAAAGTTGAGGAAGTGAAAGTAATTTATAGTTTTTCTTCCGCTTTTTAGCAGAGTCTGCTTGCAAAGCACAATCCCTGCACCGATATAGACAAGTAGATATCCGTTTGTTCTAAAGTGGTCTATAAGAGACAAAGTTTTGCAGACAGTGCTGTAATAGCGTAGTATTATGAATGCGTGCGTCCTGCTCTTTCCATTGTACTCTACTACGTACCAGTGCCGTCCATTCACATCCATTGATGGCGAAGCACTAAAATATCTTGGAGGAGTTCCGAAGAAGGAGTTGGTTCATAAAATTCTTCTCCAGTAGCCTACTTTCGGTTACAACATCTGGAATTCTGCTAACACGGAATCCCTCTAAATCACTTCCTGGATATTTCTGTCTCAGGAAAATAATTTACTGCATTAGCTGTTGTGGCACGCATGGAAATGTATACATACTATCCCAATGCACCGCAATGTTTTTCTTTCCTCCGATTTCATAATACACTTTTGTGCTCCGTCCGTGATTCATAGCCCTTTATAAGACATTCTATATGGCAGGCATACTGGAAATATTTTGATACAGTATTTGTCGGCTTTCCCTTTGTGTTGCGCTAATTTAACTTCCGGGTTTTACACTTACTTTTACTGTTATTATTCCCGTAAAATAATTATTTTCCCATTGCGGCACTCTACAACTGCCTTTCTGTGTGTGTCATGGATGTTCCGAATGCCTGCAGACCATATAAACAGAGAAAAGTAGTGGTATGTATTCATCTGTTTGAAACTCGTTTGCGCACTAATAGAAAATCTCTCTCGGATGCTCACAACAGATACGAGTTCGTGTCAATTTCAATATGCAATTACAAACAAAAGGAAAACATTGGATTTCACCAAAGCACATAAGCAGATAAATCCTCAGATCGCCAGAGACAAGACAAACGCAGTCACTAACTAACACAACACTGCAATACGCTGTAGGTACATTTGTTTTGAAACAAGGAAGGAAAAGTTTGCAAAGTTTAATTGACTGGATTCGGTCCATTTCCATATATCATATATATGTAATATACTAATATAAATCTACATCTAATATTGCAGACACAAGTGCTCATATACAGGATATATAATGCACACGTATCTACTATGTATCTATTTTTAAATATGTCGAGAGCGTCTTCAATTCACTTTCTCCGCAGCGGGCAACTATTTACTAATTAATAGGCTAGCTCAGCCCCCCATGGCCGATAAGGCTTTCCGCTTTGCACAGCGTAGGGACCAACATTGTTTTGGTGATTGGTCATCCCGTAAGGGCTAGACATGGGATTGTTGTGACTATGCTGTGAGGTCAAGGAACCTGGGTAGTCCCGGGGAATATGACTGTGATTCGGTGGTGGTGGTGGGAACAAGCCTCTTTGATGTGAGTGAGAGCTCATGTGGCTGCCGTGAGTTACTTGATTGGAATTGTTGCCCAAGGCATCGTTCGGCATGTTTGGGCTCGTGTGATTTGAAGAGTTCAAATAATTTTGATGGTTTGTTGGTGGGGATGCTTCCATTAAGGATGGGTGCTGGTTTGGTTGCAAGGGCGGGGCCACTGGCAAACCTCCTGCAAAGATACGTAATTAAAAATTACAATTACTGAGCAAAACTTTATCAACCATTTGAAAAGGAAAAAGATAGATTAGATGATTGGAATGAGAGATCGAGCTGTCCAGTCCTTAGAAACTACATACTAATTCACTTAATCTGAATGTTGGAGTAGGTAATGGCCACAGTACCACAGGAAGATACCAGGAAAACTTACAAGCTCGTGTTTTCTTTACGTGTGAGCACTTTTACTAAATGCGACCGTTGAATGAAGAGCAGAGAAAAAGGATGAAATCTCGTTTCCATCTCTTCTTTTACCTGTCGTCTACCTACGCTCTACCCTGTAATTAAGTTTAGCGTTTTACCTTAATGGAGCGTGAAAAGATCACTCTAACTAAAGGGTCAGTAATTGGAAAATTAGAGGCTATTCCACAGAAAATTTTAACTTTAAACTATTACAACTACAAAATATAATAATTTCGGCTTGGAGAACGCGAAATGGACATCTGGGGTCAGGAGAACAATGTGCTAAGTATAATGCAACGAGTACGTGGTAGCATTGGAATCGCCTATCCAACATTCTTACTCTTTTTTACAATGAATGAAAACAGAACAGAGGAAATGCTACTCTCTCGTATGAGTAATATAATTTTGCCTATCCACAAAATCTACATGTTCTTTGTATTTTACAAGTTGAATAACATCGTCCAGATCAAAGATCGCAATGTGTCCGGTTAGGCGGCATGTGTAAACCATGCAATAAAAAATCGTGTTTTCAACGAGGTGCTTAATTTATGACTCATCCTAATATGTAAAAAATAAATAGAAAGAAACGAGATTTACTTTCAAGAGGTTTTTTCAGATTTCGTAAAGTTGGTTTAGCCATCATATCACAAAGGTTAATAAATTATCGTCTATATTCCACAGACTTACTTAAATACAATGTCTATGTTAGATTATAGGAAAGAAGAAGAAAGAGAATGAAAGATTTGTATTGTTTTTGGTATTCCACTGTGTTCTATGATAACATAACTTACCAGTATTGACGGAATTGGAGAGATGGTGATGAGACTGTAAGGAGTATGAATGATTCTGGGTGAGAGGATTGAGACCCCATGAGGATGCACCAGCTTGTTTGTTGGCCAACTCCCGTTGTGCCGAAAAGCACTGCAGGTGGGACATTATCCGAAGTCTTAAAGGGTCTTGGATATCCATTCCCTCGTTGGTTAATAAATAACGGGCGACTTCCGCAGCACATTCTCGGAAACCCATCGAGTGGTAATCCAATGCGAACTTATGCGGATCATATGCCAATGCATCTAAACCTGCAAACAAATACAATTATAGTTCATGTTTAAAATTTATGAAGTATATAACAACATAATACTATAATGTGCTATAGTGATACATGCAGAACAAATGTGTGTTTTCTAGAGAGAAGTGTGTAATTGTGCTACCAAGAAAGCCAAAATTATCCTTCGCTGAAAGCGACGTACATCAATGAAATTACAGTCTCTGTGGACTGTTGTGGCGGAAAAGGCATAAATCCCTCAACTCATGTCACCTCCGCCACCAACAAGCACTTATCTACATAAATTCAAAATGCGTATCCCTCTACTTCAGTGTACTTATACGATCCCGCTCCTATTTCATCGCTCCAGCTTCCAAATCTCAACCATTTTCTAAGCACTGACCTGTATGTCTAATGTGTACTTGTACATAATAGTTTTTATTTTATGAACGGAACCGATTCTTACTTATACTAATAAATTGTTTGGTCATAGGTGGAAACACAAGCATAGCAGCATCTAATATGACTTTTCTGTACTTTAATGCAACCTATCGCTATAAAACTCCATGAAAATGTGTAAATCCTCATTTCTCAACATACTTGAACCCATGTTTCACGTTCAAGCGTACAAGCAAGACCGTAATTCATTTTTACAACAAAGTTATGAATCAACCGACAATATACAATCACTACGTACATTGTCTCTTTCAGTATGCAAGATCCCAACAGAGTTTTCTACTGATTTCCCTAATACCGTGTATTGTACCTTGTACGATACTAAACTGTAGCAGTACATCAACGTAAAGCCCCTGTTCTGCCTCCCTATCTCTCTTTTCAGTCATTATCTTATCTTCAGAGCATAATTACTTCCAAATTCTAGCCTTCGTTACTTTGACTTCATGATCTTCTTTTTTTCCTGACTTTAGTGAAAAGGCCGTCTTTACATGCTCACTTGATTTTAATACATAATAGCAAAGGACATGCATATTCCCACAGTCTGAGCAGAAAAAGCATTCAGTGCATTGTAGCAGCAGCGACTACCGACACAAATACAGTGTACTGTTCTCCTCCACCACTAAATACCAGTGTCTCAAGCTACCATCTGAGAGAGCAGCCGATTTCTTTCTCATCTCCTTCCGTATATGATATTACACACTACGTACGTATACATCATAGTAGTAGGTCCTCTTCACAGTCTCAATCTGACTCATCTCTTGACTCTCTGAAATGTTTTGCTGTTCTCTACTTGCATTGTGCTCTGTTGAAAGTACATAATGTCTGAGAGAGCTGAAATTGCTCAAATTAACCTGCCCATCTCTTGTGTAGCTCGTCCAATCGTCTACATCGAGCTAGCGCCAAACCCACAATTATTATATTATATCATATCACATCGTGTACGAAGACGCAGAGAGATTCAATGTTAATACGAGGGACGACGAGAAGATGAGCAATAAGTTACGGGCGAACGATACACGTACTTACATACAAGTAGATGCTTGCTTGCATACTTTCATTTCATCAAGATGAATCAAGTAGCCCTGCCCAACATCTACATTACAGCCATGTATCCATGCATTAAATGCATTTACTTGACTTGAATTTGACTTGGGTTAAAAGTTAACTGCAGCAGATCAACTACATATTCCCACACCACAACAAACCACACCGCAACCAGCAACACCAGAGCACCCGAGAGAACTGCCTCCACATCATATGAACATGCTCCTCCACCAGTTGCAGTCAGAAGCTCTGTTAATTTATGTGCGTCTCCGTGTACTTACTCCGTAAAATGAATTTTTCTTCCGTTCTTGTTGCATAAGCATTAAGTTATAAGGTCTCCTGTGCAATGCGTAAAAAAATATTCCTTCCCTCTTTCTTTCTTTCCCAGAGAATGGAAAATGGTGAGTTTAATGCAATCCATAATCTGTATAGATAATGGAAATAGAATAGCGAACGAGAGTGTGATCATCTTATTATACACTGTAGGGCTGCACAAGCAACAACATTCTCACAATAAATAGAAGCCTCTTTCTCTGGAAAAGAAAATCGTGGTAAAACTGACTAAAAACTGGATGCGGGCGCTGAGAATTACTTATTGTAAGGGAGGCAGTAGGTAGTACTGTAAGTAGTTGCTTGCCTTGCCCACTCTTGCCCACTACTTGTACATGCAGCATTAGCATTCGATTTAATTTAACAAACAGTAGAGTACCGCCACCGTCCCACTTGCACTAAACTAGGAAACCTTCGCGTATACTTACTCACTCACTATCAGTTCCTACAATAGTATTAGAAAATTTATGAAAAATGAAGAGAGAGTTGGCCTGGCCTGTGCCTGGAATGCAATTCACCGTGTGTACAGTCGTATGTATATAGTAGTCACTCTTGTTAGTACTCGTATATATGAGTACACTCCGCATGGAGTAGCATGGCCTGAACTGGAAACTGGAATCCCACCGAACAAGAGAGCAAAGCAAGTCATGACATGAATTTTTCGTGCTTTTTCTTTTTTTCCTCATTTCAGAACATTTCCCATGCTATCTCCTGTATGTATAATATGTGCACTCACTTCCCAATTCAATAGAGAAGACTGGCTGACTTTTAAACCACGTTAACTATGTTGGTATGCATCTCCATTGTTCGTGCAATGTGCAACGTAACACAAGCACAACCGAAAATCATATCACATCACAATGCTCTTTTATACTACAACACTTGGTCGGTCAGATACCTGGGGAAATATGCGCAGTCAGTGCTGCTGCTACATTAAACCATGGTGTAATAACAAATATTAGACAATACAACTCGTATTTGTATATTAAGTGGAGATGTGATATGCGGTGTAACTTATGTAAACGTACATAGGAGTCTGACCTGTAGGTCTAGTCTGGTCATCTCTAATCTTGAATGTGATATTTTACTTTGCCTCTTCAGTTAACTACCGACAAGAAAACTCAACTGGTGATAATACCTACTGATGTGTCTACCAAGATCTACTACAGTTTCTGAAGCTTGCCATTTACTCCTTGTAACAACATAATAGATCACGCTACAAGTAGATTTTAATACAACAAGTGTGCATCTGTAGATGTTGGAGATATTCATTCTAAACCATATGTAAATACACATATAGGGTACTGTAAGCATTCAGCTTTTCTTATGTTTGTGCCAACTGTTTCAGCAACTGGTATATTTCTACGTACAAATCCAACCTCTAGGTATTTATATATTCGAAAAGACAAAGGCTTGTATCGTACTCATTTGTGTAAAATAGCGATAGATGTATGAATAGACATAAGACAAAAGTAAGCTCTTCTCTTTCTTTGCTGCTTTCCACGCTTCGTGTGGTGAATCTTTGGATTTGTGAGTGAGTCTACGGAAAACAAACCGGCAAGTGGTAAAGCAAGTGACTGAATCAAAGGTGAGTAATCTATTCCACCTTTTTAGCAGTGCGCTGTAGGTATTCGTAGCACTGTGTGCAGCAGAATGCCAGCAGTGGAGCTAACGCGAGTATAATAAGTAATAGAATATTGAATAGCAGCTAAGGAGAATAGTGAGCACCTATAGATAATGAAATGCAAGAGCCCAGTATTTCTTTCCTTCCTAAAGAGCATCTTTAGCATATTAGAAAGATCTATGGCGTTTCATACTCACTTAGCTTGCCATTGCTTCCTCAACTCACTTTATTTCACTTTACAGTAAACTCCATTCCAATCCACTCAACTACCACCACTATTCTTCTCTCTGAATTGCCTTGCCTCCACATAGAACATAGTACATAGTAGTTGTACATACATATTACCTATAGCCACTGTGTCTATAGACTTAACTTGATTCTTTGTGGGTTGTTTTAGTTCCTTCTCTTGCACTGTCTTGTTCTGTCTATATATTTCATCTATTAGTTAATTTTTTACACGAGGCGAGCACAGTGCTAACTCATTTCTCTCAGGCCAACTCTCGATACTGTGAGAACAAAATGCCCTCTCTGTACTAATCTCGTACCGGACTGGACTGCATCACATTTAGACACTATTACTACTTACTCACTATTTGTACTTTACCGTGCGGTGACTGTCTGCCCCTCCACCATCACACATCGTTGTATGCCTCTTGTATGTACGTTTCCACTATAAGTAGTAACTTTTATATTTTAGATAAGGTGAGATTTTTGAACAAGTAGAAATTCTGGTCTGGTTCTCTTGGAAAACGTGATTTTCTTCCTTTTCTCAATCTAAAACAAGGCAAAGCCGCTGCTGAAGAGAATGATGAGTTTTTTCAGTTTTTCAATGTATTTCTTATATTATGTAGAGATATCCACTAAACTAAATACATTTTAAGCTTTTCTTGTACTCGTGTGGTAGCTTTAGGCCTATAAACGTGTGGATTAGTAATGTGTAATATAAATAGCGCACGGTATTACTCAGAGTGCTTTGCTTGTTTTCCTTTTTTCTCTACTCTATCTTGCTTCATTCTTGAGCTTTGTGTTATTTCCTACTCTCTGTGCGTATTGTGTACTTGACTAGACGAGAGAGCAGATCAGGTGTACCCCTTTGGTTATAATTGATCTTATCTCGCTCATCTCATCTCATCTCATCTAGAAAAGAGTTGTACATACAAATGATTAGATATAAAATATTAATGGTGAGTTCTGCTGCAGTTGGTGGATATAGACAAGGTCGGACGCAGTTTTTCTCCCGTATAGGAGTCAAAGGGAAGCCTAATGTACATACGTAGCAATATTATGAGCGAGATGAGCGAGTGAAAAGAACCTCCTGTGATTCGACTTGACTTTTTTCCTTTTGATGTATTTTAAGAGTTATGGTACGGGCGCCAGACAATAATTTCTTAGTCGGCCACGGTCAAAGGTGATGTTCAGTCTATTCCGAGCTAGTTGACTCGAGATAAGATGTCTAATAAACTTTTAGTAGTGGTGATAGTGATTGAATATAAAATGTAGCTATATAGAGATCCTTCTAAAGCGGAATCTGTACGAAGCAAGGGAAGCAGAGATGAATGATTGGAAGAGAGAGAGAGAGAGAGAGAGGAGAGAATAAGAGGTGGTTTGATAGCCGTTGCTGTTATGTTGATGATAATGATGATGAAGATTAGAATGAGGATGAGTATTTCTTATTACCACCTCCGCCTTCCCTTACTGTTCTCCTACTTGTGCGCTACTTCCCGACAACCCTCTGCCAACCTTTTTTTCGGGATTCTGCATGATAACCTGTAATTTCTACGAGTTGATCATTATAATTACCAATTGTATATTTCATAAGACTCTTGTTCATCACAAAATACAAAAATCCAATACAAATTACAAACTGATAAGTAGTGGTAGTGGGTGTGGGTATGTGCATCCACAACAATAAGCATTATAGAGCTGGCCCATGTAGTAACATCGTAATAATACTTATTATTGCTATAATTGTATAACCTGTCTTGTTCTACCGTATACCCAAAGAAATATCCACACGGATAAATTAAATAGTATCGTGACCTTCCTTTCTCTATGCAATTAACCTTTTATATACCTCAGCCCTTTCGTCCACAATTAGCCATTATGTATTCATAGTGAGTGCGAAAAGAGAAGAAGGAAACTGGAGAGGGAGACCCAAGCAGCACTAAACGCAATTATCAATTGGCTTGACCACAATGAAATACTTGAACAATATGCAACGGACTGAATTAGAAATGAGAAGCAAAAGTAAGTGGCAGGTGAATCATGTGATGGTATACGAAGTTACATGAGAGTGCTAAGAGTGTGTGGTGTATAATGGACGATGTGTGAGTACTAACGAGAATTCTTTTTCACAAAGAAAATGGCCAAGTTTAGTAATTGCAGATGGAAGTAGAGAGCAGCGATAATAAACACACATTCACATACCTTTAGCATGAAGCATTTTTAGGTGATCGACAGTCATTTGTAAAATCTCCGCCTTTTCTAATTTGGCAGAGCCTTGTTTCTCGAATGCGGTCGGCACCAACCGCCTCAGCTCTGTCAAGCTGTTGTTAAAATACAAATCATTACATCAATCCTTAAATTCAATTCACAAAGTTGAGACAATAATAAGATTGGTGTTGAGATTTAAAATTTTCACCTTGCGTTAATCCTATCCCGTCTTCGCTTCTCTATGATTCCCCGTCTTTTCTTGCGGCTGACGTGGCCACCACCACATGTTTCTGAACCTGGCGGTGTCATACAGCTATTCACATGTACAAACGCAATAAAAAAAATCACATTGTGGTTATTATTTCATTAGAGGCACATCTTGTTAGCACCTTTCCTCTCTCTGTCTGTCTTCTTATCACTCGACGACAATGAGGTTCTCATGCACGAAGTCTCACGGCGCATTGTACTCACTTCTACTTAATGTTGGTATTGCACAAGGTGAAATTGTTACATCGTCGCTGATATACATTCTCCCATATTATTACATATGCTACCAAAGAAGATTTCTCTAGCGATAGTCCGTATGGCGTGTTATAGACGGGGATACCACATGCACAACCTAAGCACCCCGCCTTTCACCACAAGAATAAATTTATAATCTTAATTTGTAGTACTTTACATCGCGCATCTTTGATAAAATTCTCAACGTGCCAACATTATCTGCCCATCACATTGAAATAACGTAAAGTTTTCGTAAACGAAATCTTTCTTTTGTTTTCTTTGTCTAAATTTAAATTGCCAGTCCTATTATGTTAAACAAGCTTGCTCTCATTAAATGAACTCAGTACTGAATTTGAAATGGAATCCTAATTTAGAGGTGAACACTAGACTATATTAATACATATAGTAATTTTTACCTGTCTTTGGTATCTGAAAATAAATCGTCGCAGTCACTATCACTGAGGGAGCGTTTAGCCATTGTGATGCGGTCACCTCCGTCCGGGTAAAAGACACCAAGAGACCAATCTTCTTGTAACAGCGCTATTGTTAGGCCTTCACTGGACACTGGCTCACGAGGAAATGTAACAATGAAAGTCTTTCTGATATCTAAACTTTGCGTGGATTACAAAGTACGGATAAAGCCGATCTGTCATCCAACTGTAAGTGGTAATGTAAAGTAGGCAGTTGTAGGTGTGTAGACGAGTTCTTCCTTTGTTGACACACAAAGGTCCCAAGACAATAATATAATAATATTCCGTTGTGCACAATACATAAGGAGTAGAAGTTAGTGGCCAAAGTTTAAGTGCAACTATGTGGTAACTTTCCTATGAGGACTTTGCTAATGAATGGTACAATTCCAAGTGTAGCCAGTACAACAGTAGCAGTATCTGCAATGGTACATTACAGAAAAGTGGATTGGTTTGTTAGAGTGTTCCAATAATTTCCCGTCGTCGTCACACGGCTTAAAACAGTAGGAGACGATCACACAGTGTTCACGATGAAATGATGGGAGCGGAGTATTAGGATCGACGTTGTTTTCTAATTTAATGTTTATGTATTTGTGAAGTGCACAGATTGCAGGAGTGGAACATTAAAAGAAAACAGTAGGACATGGACATAGAATATCGACTACAGCTCGTAAATGAGATGAGCAGTTAACTTAAGTAGTTATTAAGTACAACGTGGTGGTGGTGGTGGTAGTAGGAGTAGTAATAGTACATTGGGAACTCACAACTAACCAACAACAATCACTCCTTTCGTCCATTCATTCATTCATCCAACATCCAACGTTCAAGTCAATGAGATGGAGAGAATCAGATCAAGATTTTAATAAAATGATTTCCCACGCTCTTGAACTTGTCCCTAAACAGTTCAGCTTGAGTAGTCAGTGGCTGACTGGTACGGTAGTCGCAGTCTTGACTTGACTCGTCTCTTCTGCTGACTCCGTCTTCGCCACTAGAGCCTAATGGACTGCTCTTTTATTTTATGCACTTCTTCTCGTTGTTGGGCTGCTGATTGTGTGTCTTGCACTTGAACACGGAGTGGAACGATGAGAAAGAAACTTACAATGTGAGTTGACGTGAAACGAGATGCGATCGAAAGACGGTAAGTACCTTCCTATTGTAGTAATCCCTGGCAGACATGTACATACGACTACTGGTACATAAGAGTGTGATACCTACTTGTATGTAGATAGCAGATATATTATTATGTGCGAGTCAACATCTCGCCGTCACCAAACAAACCACATTTGCCTTTTTGTCTCGTGTTTTCCTACTTTGTCTTGTTGCACAAATACTCGTTCGCACAACAAACGTCTCTGCACAACTTGCCAAGAAGCCTTTAGTAGGAAAAAAAGTAGGTGATCTGTTATGTGTTATGCAGTAGCTGTAGTTAAAGCAGCAGCCAAGAATCTCAACTTGTTAGCTTCTCTCGATATCTTTCTGCTGCTGCACGAGAATCTCACTCGGACTCACTCACTATTGTTTTATGTGCTGTTGTGACAACATGGACTTTCCTATGACTTTCAAATAAGTTCACTTCAGGTTCAATTGACTCACTTCAGAGAATTTGAGAAACTTGAGATTTCCTGTGCACGAGAAATGTCTTGCTCGCTAATTTCTGTACGGCTCACCTCCTCAGTCTATAATAATATGCCACACTTCCTCGAGCTTTCTCATAATCAGTTTCCGTTCACTGTCTTTGATTGCAAGAGTAAAAGACAGACTTTCTGCTTCATTTGACAATTTTCTTGGAAGAATCTTGAAGGAAAATCTGTTTGCTCACTTGTTGCTTTATTTGTGTATGTATTTGCACTCTCTCTAGAAATTGTTTTTGTAGAAGAGGCCAGTAATTAAAAACGGAACTTGGTCGAACGAGCGAAGCGTTCGTTGCTCGTGCGGATGAGAATATACTGTAGGTTGTAAGTGTGTCGTTGTCTCCTGTCCAGTCCGGTAAGGTCACGGAGCTATGGAAGTTGGTTGTTGTCTGTCGTCGTGTGGGCACGTGTCTGACGGTTGCATTGCAAGTGACGGCCGTTCGGCGGGCCGGTTGCAACACACGGTAGACCGTGTGGTGGTGGTGGAAGCCTTAAGGGTCCCTACGATTTGCACCCCCCGTACTCACACGTACGTGTATTTCGGTGTGGAAGTGTACTGTGTGTCTGTGTGTGTGAGCCCTCTCCTCATTCTGACTCAAATTGTGAGCAAAGTACAGCGTGAGACGATATGGAAAGCAATCCACGTAACACACACACACGAAGTACATCCAAACCACCCCCTTATATGATCTGATGAAGTTCAATTCACATTCACATTGAACTCCCGTCCCGACTTTCATGTACATACATAATGTGTGTGTATCTGCCGTCTACCTATGCTCTGCCTTACTGCCCTTAGCAAGTAATATAGTACACAGAATACGGATAGTAGCTTTTATTTAGCCCTAATGCAGTAGTACCTATACCTAACATAGGTACTACTACAGAAGCATGTATAGGACAGAGAAGCAGGACAGGACCGCGTCGAGTATCCCAACAATCCCAAATTGTCGAAGCAAGAGCTAGACGAAGGGAAACTTCATGTAGTGTGTGGTTGGGGATGTTATGTGATGTATTTGAATGAGTACAACAAAGGCTAACGTAATAGTGGCTATAAGGTGGATAAGAGGCACGGGAAGGGAAGGCAGTAGTGCATAGTGCATGCATAGGTCCTTTCCTAGTCAAGATCGTGAGAACTGGATTTTTTCTGCCCTTTTGGTTTGGTAGACCAAGTTTTTCGCATGGCTCTCTTAATAGCTTCCCATCGTCAGTCAGTCAGCCACTATGCACTACCACTCACTGCCGAGCAAAGTGAGTGAGCATACCGGCATCCCACCACTCGGTCCTATGCTGTCTTTCTCATCTCTATTTACTTCACTCGCCGTACTCGACTTGACTTTATCACTCGCTCCTCTCAATCTTTTCATTGCATCTGCATACAAAGAGCGCGACGCGTACTTCGTTGTATGTATGAGGTGCCCTGTCTTGTTGCTGTTTTCTTGGCCAGCCCTGTCGATTCATTCAATTCAAAGTCAGGAATGCATTTATTGTTTATGCATTGAATCCACTTTGCGGAAAATATTTTTATTGATATGGGACTTCTTTTTCTGCTCTCCCCACTTTATTCTATTTATTGTAGGTAGAAATAGGATTGCATGCTGACTTCTGTGTTTGTATCATTTGCATTGTTTTTCCAGAACCTGCTTACTGCTTGTTCATTTTTGGATGTTGTTTTATATTTACCCACAAGTCAATTAATAAAGCTTGCAATAGTTAATTCCCATCTTTATAATTCCAAAAATCGTTTTTGTGTATAAATTCTTCTGTCTGGATGTTTTAGTGTTGCAATTTTACCTAGCAGTATTCAGTAAAAAACAATTCTATGAATCTTGTGACTTCATTTAGTGAAATAACGCGGCCATTTCGTTTCTTGCAACTATTTACCTGCATACATAAGCATATTCAAATGAATTTAATTTTTTTAATGTAATTATTTTACGGGTGTCACAATTAGAGATAATGGAAATAAACGTTAAATCCACAATATAACTTGTTTTTTTAGAACTAGTATGTATTGGTTTCAAAATATATTTCACTGCCATTCCAATTTTCTTTATCTTCAAACAAGACAACAGCAACTCTTTGTTCTTTTTAGCTTAGTGATTTTATTTTATAAGTTTTACATGAAACTTTAAGCACTTATTTAAGGAAAATAAAAGCTGACTAGGTAAATATTTACTAACTGTACTTCTTAATGCTCTTGTTGATAGTTATGTATTAAATTGAATTATAATTGTTGCCATCCTGTCTCTCATCCTCATTAATATAATACATGTACGCAGCTAAATGTTATCTACTTACAATACAATACTTACAAAGAGAGTTACAATTCAGAGAAATGAATCCGTTTGAAGATCCATAGGTTGCATAAATTAGTGAATGCCTGGAAAACAGTTTTAGACATCATTACTTATAAAATGTACCATTCTGAATATATAATGTTAAGTGGGTGGTCGGTTGACGTCTAAAAGATCAGCCTTAGACGAGAAAAAGTCCTTGTCATTGATTGACTTTTAGGTAACAGTTCAAATGAGTTTAAAGTTCACTTTCAAGGAGGTTCAAGTGAAATTGTTTATGTAAAGAGAACTGCGTTTTCCACCTATATACGTAGTTACATATTTATAAGTAACAGTAATATACATTGAGTGCAAATAACATACAAAGGGAAGACAAATTTAATTAAATGGTAAGTCTACTAATATTAGGGAAATTAAGCAACACGCTTGTGCGTCAGTAAGTAAGCTTGGCTTTTCATCACATTCAGCTTTTTTCCTTATGGATCGTTGCTCTATTAGACGCACAAGGCAGAACAAGAAATTGAAATGTCAAAATTGTCGCTGTTGCCGAGAACTTTCTTCAAAGGCAATCTCACGTTCCTCCGAGAAGCTGTCATACACTTCCGGTCTATCTGTACACAACACAATTAGTAATTAGAGGTTTCAAAAGTTTTAGCATCTCTCCCTTTCTACTACTTCGAGCACTTGTTGTTAGGTATTCCCTAGTCAGTTTTTTATGTTTACTAATAGTACATATACATACAACAAAGGTAATCGTAATTTTAATTATTTAAATATTAGTACTTGTCGGGGTACCAGTAAAGTTGCCGTAAACTGAATTTCCGTTGATCAGTTCAGCTCACGTGAGCTTGAGTTGAGATTGAGCTTGAGGTGAGTTGAGATTATTACAGCTCATTTTTTATAACGTTTAGTACAGCCTACTTTAATAAATGAGCGAGGTGAGGTCCATGTTACGTCCTTTTATTTTTACCTAATCTCTACTCAGCTGAGACGAGTCTGAGTTTGAAACGAGCTCACAGTTCCAATAACTACAACCCCATTTTCTGTTAAGAACACAGCTCACATCACTATAAATAGATCGTGAGTTGAGGTGGAATCACTCGCAATCAGCTCAGACAGTAGTAGCACTTGAGTTTGTATGTGAATTCAAGTACTTTATTCATAACTACAAAAGTACAAATACATGCTACGTTTTGATTACCACTGCAACGCAGCATCAAAGAATTATTTAAACTTTTGTGAACATTAATTTGGAGTGAACTTGAATTGAATTTCATTTAACACAGAGTTCAAACAATTATTTACGACAGCGTAATGATTTGATTGAGTAAAAAACTTTTAAAGTTTTTATAAACACTTCAGGTGCATCGATTTGATTCTCTTGGGCAGTAAACTCTGACACTTAGACACTTTATGAATTACAAAAAAATAGACTTTTATAAAATCTCCACTTGTATTTATTGATTTCTGGGTGATCTTTTGAGGATTGTCTTATTTTATAAATTAAGGGTGTTAAATTGAAATGTCTGCATTACTGTTGGGTTTACAACATATATGAATCCCTACCTAGGCATATATAGGTAGTTACATAATTATGTTACGGACTCTACTCTGACCCTACAATTCCGCCTCTACTCACCTTACGTTTTCAAGTGTCTGTCATGTATGTAGTAATGAAATAAAATACTGCGGGGTGAGACAAAATATATAATAGGGACCAATTTTCCATACTCGACAAACCAATACCCGATAAACTAATTTATATTGACATTGATTATATCGATCAGTTTTAGACGGGTTCCTCTTAGGTGTCAATAAAACAGAATATCCTCCCCCATGTTTTAAGACATGTTACAAATTCGCCTGTAGACTTGGCTCCTCGTATCCGCTGTACAATGGCTCAGGTCATGGAATCATTACTCTCAGTCAGTTTCAAAGTAAAACATACTTGTCTGAACAGTCAACTGTACTTACTGTTTGAACTTCTGCTGAAGGCTTTGTGTGGGCCATACACTCCATACGACTTATGTATATATGTAACTGTTTAATCAAAGGTACGCAAATAACTAATATTTACCTATACGCTTAATTGGTAAACGCTTTTGCTAATGACTCCCGGACAACTCAACCCATGGACAATCAACCCACGAGAATTAACCCACGACAATTAATCCGTGACAACTCAACCCCAGCGATATCTCAACTCCTCTTATGTAGTAGTAAATTTACATGCATAAAATGTATACAATGTATGTACATATTGCATAATTACTAGTAATGTACATACATTATGTGCATGTACGGCTTCAGGTGTGCATTGCTATATAAAAGGGGTTAAGTTGTCGTAGGGTTGAGTTATCATCCCTGGATTGTATTGTCGATGGGGTTGAATTGTCCGAATAATACCTTTGCTAATAAAGTTCGATGCAGTTTGCATAAATGTACGTGACACAAAGCATACAATTGGAAGTGGAGGTGGGCACAAATTATGAGTAGCATTCGTTTAGCGGTGTCTAACAAAAGTCTGTTGTTCTCTTCCAGCCTTGTTTCTCTTCGATAGATGCTAATGAACTCTCAAACGCATTTATTTCCGTTTGATGTATTTAGAGATGTACTAGTGCTTCCTCATTAACTTTCTACGATATGTAATGGAGGTGGGTGTTTATTCTTCGCACTGGAAATGTAATGTATATTTGATTGTAGCAGTACATTGCATTTGGTACCCACAGTAAACTCACCTAAATGATACGGAGAAGCATTGAACGAATTCTCCGCTTTTTTTAAAATGTACAAAGGACGTTGTTTGATCGTTTTTAATTATATTATTTTACATATGAATGCGTACACCGTCGTCTTTACTACAGCGCTTGTCAATGCAGCGAACATCACATGAGGACACGAGTCAAATAGAGCAACTTGTGTAAATTCAGCCCATTCTTGATATTTTTCAACCTGCTTTCTGTGTTTCAATTTCTTCTGGCAGAAAGAACTTAAAGAAGTGTACATTTTTATATTTTTCAGGTGTTGAGGACAAAGAACTATCTACGCAGAGCATCGCATTAATAACTTGTAAATGAATACTTACAACAGGATCTTTAGAATTTCCCTTTCAGTAGACAAATAGACAAATTGAAGTGTGAATGTAAAACTAATTTCTATTGCTTTCCTTTTATGTACGTTAGCACGATTCCGAGAGAGTAATAATTTAATAAAAACTCAATTTTACAGATTTCCATATCGAAATAAGCAATAACATTAGGAAATCACATTTTCCAATAGATACATGCTTTTGCACTTGCATTACTATCCAAAACTTCCATTTGCTTTTGCGATACTTACTGTAAGAGTTCTTTGTGTGAGTGGGGAAAGAAATTACTTTATAAGTTTTCTCCAGTTCTCTTTCAAAGAATTTATGCAAAATGTGTATTCAAAATTACATCTGCAGAGGCAGATCAAAAGGATGTGGAATACAATAAGGATGGTTTCCACCATCCTTTCCTCACACTTCAATGAACTACATACACAAATGCTTACTGCGAACATCTCATGTTATTATGTCCTATTTGTGTCTTGTGAAATATACATAGGTATTTAAGTATGCTAAATATGCGCATAACAGTTGGCGTACTCTTCTGTTACGTGGGTTTGTATTTTCCAAATAAAAAGCCTTTACTATGTGTACGTATAATAAGTGTTTACATCCCAATCATATGAAATAAGGCCAAGAAAGGCTGTTCACCTCATCCCGTGCGTTTCTGTGAGACTTCCACAGATATTTCTCTTTCTCCATGTATAAACAAAACATTTAGTTGAATTCGTGCTACAGCGACACTTCTTCAAGTTCCCAACTTTCTCCTTCTCTTCTGTTTGATTAGAACGTTTTTTTGCGTCGCACCACGTTCATTATTGTTTTGCTACACACTTAAGTGTGGGTGCTATATTTATATATGTTATATTACTATAACACTATAGTTAGTATACATTTAACGGGCCTTACCTACTACATTTTTACCTGTCCATGGAACAGTAGTATTTACATTGCACCGCACAGAATTGTGGACTAACGACTTCAGTGGGAGTAGTGTCATTTGTCTCTCGTCGCTTCTATCAGTTCCTTTGTTAGTCCAGTCATTGGCTGATGTTACCAGTTTACTCCGGCTCGGTTCATTCCACTTAATCGACGTGTTAATGTTTGTAAGTAGTGCCTATATCCACTATAAATCTATTAGGTATTATATTGGAAATTTATGTTATACATTTCCGTTCAAATACTTCTAATCGATACGATGACAATTTCAGAACCGCCTACAAGTATTCACACCAGTCGCCTTCTTAGAATCCAGTGAAATAGTAAATGGCAATCTAAAAATAGACACAAAAACGGAGAGGTGGATCTTCATTCAGAGTAAACAAAAAGGCACGATGCGCTTTGTATCTCTCTCGCTTCTTCATGTCTTGCGTTTCAGTTTCTGCTAGCAAAACTTTTGTTTTGTTATGCTACATACAGTAGGTTGCAAAATGGAAATAATATTTGCGTTAGATAGATTGTTAATAGAATTTATTAGGGGCTAGTACAAAAACACACGTAAACCGTGTTTCCCACCGAGGATTTGTCGAGGACAAACACCTCCAAAAAACATTTATATTGAATGGCTAAAGTTTCGTTTGCACAGAAACTTTTGCCATATAAGCTTAAGAATCCCGTACATAAATATAATGTAGTAGTCTGGATTAACTCGTATTTTAATGCGTCTCTCTGTGTGTGTACAGATAGATGGATGTACATATTTGTCCTTTGTGCTTTATGTGCCAATTGGTGCTTAAGATCTGATGTAATCTGAAATTAGGGCCAGTGCATTGAAGAAGAGACGTAAAACGCTGACCTACATTCACATGGTGTGCTTATTGTGTGGCCGCAGATAAACTTTAGCTGACATATCAGTTGTCACTTAATAGAATTAGGTGCGATCAGCCCAGTTGAATACCAGTGCACAGTACACGCTGAACAGTCAACTGTAAGTAGAATGAAATGTAATGCCGTCAGAATTGAATTAGAGTAGGTGATGCTAAAGACTACAAATAAGGAGGCTGCTGCTTGTCTGACTAGTATTGTACTATATAAGAGATCTTTCTTATATTATTATAAACTGCAAGTG
The DNA here is from genome assembly GCA_019776185.1 of Plutomurus gul. Taxonomy (NCBI): domain Eukaryota; kingdom Metazoa; phylum Arthropoda; class Collembola; order Entomobryomorpha; family Tomoceridae; genus Plutomurus; species Plutomurus gul. Next base: position 22,696 of record JABASC010000418.1, read on the forward strand.
TTGGGAGACTGTTACACATTGTATAGTATAGTGTTCATACGATATCTCTTTACATCTACATGCCAGTAGTACAAATACGTACGTATGTTATATGAATGCGCTTTGTCGGCAAATCAAATTACCAGCAGTGTCTACACGTATGCGAACTTCTTTGAGATTCTTATCTTGGAGAGTGATGAAGTTTTGTCGCGCTGGCGAGTTGTCAGATCCAATGTGCAAACTTCAAGTAGCTGGAGGACCACACACGCAGTTCTAAGATCTAGATAAGTAGTATAGTCAACAACTATTTAATACTATTGAGACATTAAGTTATTTTAATAAGAAATTGAATATTAATTAATAATTTGGAATTATTTTGCCAAGACTTTATTGTTATGAGTATTCTCGACTGAAATCATGCATCGAAAATATTAAGTAAATATTCGACCAGGCTTGGTGGACCGATATTCAAATCGCCTGGGGCCTGGGACGATGAATAAACACAGTAAAATAATTCAGAATCTGTGGACAATAAAACTAAATTGATTGCTGTAATATACAAGCACATACACAGAATACACAGCCCGTACATCTACGATTATAAATAGGTGACCTGTTTACAGTCGTATCATAATTTTTAATTAAATTTTTAACAAAAAGCTATTCCAGTTTCCTGTTGATACGGGAAAATTCAATTTAATGCTATTCATGAACATAAAGGTGATCTACTTGTTGACAGACAATGAATACATTCACTCGGTGATAAAAAAAATCTGTTACAAAGTGTTATTCCAAAGTAGCACGAGCACCTAAATTACAAATGGTTTCAAACAACTCAATTCAACATTACAAAATAGGAATACAATTTACACAATAAAGAAAAATCCCAAGAGGACGAATGAGTAAACCCTTCAACTTTCCCCAAATTTAGGTAAAGAAAGAATCATAAAAGTAAAAACTGCTTTGTACACTTAAAAAAGAGGACAAAGTTGAACAAATGAGTTCAATAACATGCGGCACACTTTACTCACGAGCACAGTAAGTGGTACGCTATGCAACTATTCGCTTTCCCTGGATTTAATTCAATCCTGAATCCTTTCATTGAATTCGACGATAACATTATTACCATTCCACTGATACATCTTTTGATATCGTCTTGTACGAAGTAAATACATCGTAGCGCGATAATTTATTCCGATTTTCCCAACCCTAGGAAACAGGGAACGAGACGAGAGGAACTTGTAGCTTCCGAGTAGAAATTCTTTAGTGTTGGAGCAAAAAGTGAAAAGTGGTCATCGTGTGACTCGCCTTGTGTCATTCGTGTGATTTGCCTTCAGCCAGATATTTTCGGGCAAAAGTCTCACATTACGTGCACTGCTCAACATGCATATGCAAGTAGACTGCTCTGCATCCTTCCACCGCGCGAGCAGCGTTGGATAAGTACGTGCACGTCGTGCGTAATGGTAAAACGAACGCAATAATGCGCTCCTTCTTTGTGTTCACCACCAATACACAGAAAGACTACTAGCTATACTACTACGTAGTAGACAAGAAGTAGAAAAGAAAAGATATGATGGAGAAGCACCCAACCCCGCACCTACATGTGTAATGCTTAAAGCTTGCTATTCAATACTTAACAATGCATTGTATAAAGAAAGCTCAATACCTTTAATGTGTGCTTTAATTTAGTAGTATGTAGGAAAGGTGCAAGACACATTGGAAGTTACCCTTCTTATCTTTTAGGCAACCCAGCAGCCCCAGTTTCCTTCTTCCGTATTTTACTTCCTTTCTTCCTCTCTAAACTGAAACCAGTCAGAGAGCCTTATTGTTAGCATTATTGATGGGAAAACAAAATAATTCGACCCAGACAGCGTTAGGGCAAGGCTACTACTTCCGAACTGCAAATTCAGCAATGAAGATAACCATAAGGTTTCCAAATTGAATGAAGTGGTCTGCTCTACTAATATAATAAAATAAACCTGTAGCATCATATGTTCATAGTTTAAGGGTAGAGAACTTGTGCTTACTCAACTTGCCCCTAAACATAATACCCCAACCTTCACAATCACAATAAAGATGAATGGATATAACTATGAATAAACGGGTAGTATAAGACGAATATATAAAATGATGTGGTTCACTCACAGCAATGCTAATTATGAGTACATTGCGTGCAATGTATTTTTATATTACCGAGAGGGAATTTAATATTATTAGATACAGAACATTGTATGTACTTAGGGAGGTGATCCACAATACACATAATATGCTTGCAAATGATTTACAATACAGTCCCACACTAGTAATTCTTTACATTGCACTTAGGCACTGTGATCTACTCCTGTCCTGTTCTGGTCTGGTGTGTGTCTTACTCGATGGGACTGTGACTGTGACTGTGAGTGAGGAGAGACGCTCATTGTTGATTGTCCCCTATGGTTTCGTTTGGTTTTGGTTGCTGGGAAAAGTTGATTTCCCACCGTATAGCTGTCCCGTCAAGCCGAGCCAGGAAGGAAGCATATAGTTAGACAAGGCTAATCATCCACCTCTCTCTCTATATATATACATATATAAAATAATACAAGTTAAGTAGTCAGCTATGGTGTTCTTTTCGGCTCTTGATGTGTGTTCACATACAGATAATAAGACCTTTTGGAAATGTGCAGCCGATCTAACTTATAGCAGTGTCAGTAGTGTGTACTCACAATCTGATACGTAAGTATGCTGCAAAGTACGCTTAAGCAGAGTATTACTAATAGATAGTATTTGTCTAATAAGAAGAAGAGGAAAGAAAAGGTTCCCACATTGAATGGCACGTCGTATCGGATGCAGTGTGCTACAGTGTGGTTTCCTACACTCGGGACGTGGCCCATTGCCAAAATATACTCGACTACCTTTATTCCATTCCATTCTTGTCTTAGGTTCTCGTAAACTCTGTCTTTTCTTGTTTTCCCTCGCCGCTTGCAGAATATTTGTCGTCCTTTGAGTGTATAAACTTTGTAACATATGTACATATATTATTGTTGTTTCGTCTCTTTCAATTCTGCTCGCTGTGTTGCTGCATTTGTGTGGGATTACTACGTGAACGCATGTCTACCTCCTACGACCACAGTATGCCAGCATGCACACACACATGTGATGAGTTCAGACCTGTCTCTTTTTATAAGCAGTCAAAATTGTCATTCTCGTAGGCAGCAGGGACCAGGCTGACGGGGTGCAGTTCCATTTACAAGACTCTTTCGAGCAGCAAAAGGAAGATGTATCAACATAAAAGTAGTGATCATGAAGAATTTACATTGGTGTATGGTTACGTACATATGTAAGTCCGCTTTCCTATTACGAACGTTTGTAATATTTCTACAATTATACCCATAAACCTGTAATTCTCTACCGAATATATAAATAGCATCCACCCCCATTTATGCGGCATAAATAAAATTATTCACCCCTTCATAAAATGCTGCTAAAAATAAAATTTTAGATCCGGTGGATGACAAAGTAAAATTTCCATGGGGTGTTTTATCAGCAGAATTACGATTAACATTCAGTTCTGAACAGGAAATGCAATTTAAGACTTCAGTCTTCGTCACTGGCTTAACTGTGAGCACATTCTAATGACTGCATGCCTAAGGATTTTCAGCATGTAGTTGTACTACTGAAGCTCGTTGACTTGATCCACTCTACCATTGGTTTTGAACCGAAACAATCAAACAAGTGAGAGATGACAATGAAGACTGTATTTTTCATTCATTACTTTCCTAGTATTTCCTTACTTGTCGCTTTGATGTCAAGCCATTTGACAGAGCGCATTGTAGTAGCACATAAATATTTAAAGCCGAGTCCTTAGATATGAGATTGGGCAATATATTTAACGATATCATCATATCAGAAGATTGCACAGGAGAATACAAAGGCATACATTCTAAAACTCTAAACTAGTATGTAAGATAAACAGTAATGGAGTATAATGCGGTACACACAATGCACACAGTAGTAGAGTATGTATATATTTGACATAACAGTGCGGAAGCTAGGCTAATGTCTCTCAGAGGACAACACAACGTAACAAGACAAGTCTTTATTTCTTTACATAAAAAGACATATAAGAAAGTATTTTTCTTTGCTCACAGATTCAACGTTGTCATTAACACAAAAAATGCAATAAAAAACATGAAATGACAAGTGTACAGGCACTACCGACAGATATTACTGTAATATCGTAAGTTGAGACTTCTAATCAGATTGGCTTCCCCTCACAACAACAAACGGGTGTTGTAAGAAAGTTACATAACATGATTTTATACAAGTGTACATGTGTTTATAAATAGTTCTAAAAAGTTTATATGCTATCGTAATATACATGCATAGATACATACAGAAGTGATCCTGTACAAATCCTGCAGACTTGATCGTTACTACAAGCTATAAATAGTCTTCCTTAAAAGATGAATGGAGTTACACTGTAAGACAAGTAATAGTTTTTCTTTCCTTCGTCCTTCCTACATAAGAATGAATGAGGCGAAGGAGGGAAGGAAGAAAATGAATGAATGAATGAATGGAGTGGATCCGGATGGTGAACCGTTTTGGCTTGAACTCAAGACGGAATAGACTATACGAGTGGCCTGGCCTAACGCAAGTGTAAGTGTTTAATATATGTAATTGTGAAAGGTACGAGATGGTTAAGTTAAAGGATCGTCGCCACGGCCGCGCCCTAGGAAATGGTAAATATCGTTTGGGTGGTTCGGTCGGTTTGGCTTGTGAGCTTATTGTTGATGTTTCGTTTAGGGTTTCCTTCTATCGTACGTATAAAGTGTGGGATCACCAACTAGCTCAGTGCGCTTCGTGCGTATACGTTTATTTATTTATGTGTTTGTGTTATAAGTGGCTTGGCTTTACTATGTTTTTCGTTTCATTGTCTGTCATAAGCATTGATTATTTAGGTGATTGTGGGTGAAAGGTTAGAAGACCTTAGGCAAGGTAACACAAGGTGAGCTCCGTAATATTTTCGAGATTGTATATTACAATACATATAGATTTTCCTTATGCAGACGGAAGCGTCCTTGCTTCTGTGATGTGTTTTAAATACAATTTAAATAGTGAAGGAACAGATTTGTTAAAAAAGTATGAATAGCACTGATAATTTTAACGCAAAAGGTAGTTGCACTTTGTACCAGGTTTTCCAACACCAACAAACGTCCTTAGTGATGAACATTGAAAATAAGAACTATGGCAAAACACTGCGAAGTAGGAAATACAAATACACGGATATTTTAGTTAGAAAAGGGAAGGAACTGAAGATACATTTGTGAAAGCCTCAAGAATGAAAAGGTTAATGGAGCAGAATTGTGTGTACACGTTACCTGTAACAAGTTAGTTGTAAGTACTTGACAATGTATAAGGAAGGAAGGACCTTCTTCTCTAAAGTCTATTTTCTTCAATAGCAGTTCAGTTCACAGGCGGTTCAAGTTGCATATGAAAAGTTTTTCTCCTAGTAAATACTCATAAACTGCAGGTGTATTAAAGGGGGTGCATTTGTGTTTTTCAATCTCCCAATGCATTTACTAAAAGATGTATGGATTTGTTGTAGGATGTAACGCGATGCTCTTTTCAAGAAAATAAAACAGTGCAACTGTACACAGAATGGAAACTACATACAACTGTCGAGTCTTTGTAAAAGGGTGTAATGTTTCTTCCGTGGGAGTCCACTTGCTCTTTCGTATTCATCCTTTCATAGTGGCTCACTCACTTGACCTCAAACCCCAACAACGAGTTAATGCAGCCGAATGAGCATCTCGAGCAATTACATTACACAAGATACTTTTGCTAGCCTATTATTATGAAGGCTGGGAAGGTAATCCCTTGATCTGCCCCAAACTACTAGACAATTGCTAAGTAAAGCTGAAAAGGGTTTTGTTATTCACGGCAGCGATATTAATTGCATTTATCATTAGCTGACCCTAACGAAAGGGGGCTAATGTTTAAAAGCCTCTTTTAGATATGCTTGAACTACCAACGGGGTACTTACACGCTTACAAAATAAAACCTACCCACATTAACTTCATTAGGTGCACAAATCAGAGTAAAAACTTGTTCACATTGTCAGAAAGAAAAGAATGCCAGTATAAAGGGTTAAATTGCCTGTTGAATATATTTATTTATTGTATTTATTTTCTTGAAACTTATGTAATGCATCAAACACACAGCTTTAGAAAATAAAGGAACTGTTGCTGGTAGTTAGTGTTCCATTCTTTTCAGATCAGTTGAGCAAATTGGGTAACTGAAGACACGAAGATTTTGCTATACCCATCGCTTTGATCCGAGTTTTTAGTAAAATACATTTTTTGACGGGACTTGATTGACAGACCATTTCACAGAGTACAAGAAGATGGGGAAGCACAGCCTATAATTATTGAATCGATGCTCACACACGTGAAGTTTCTCGTTTTTTCATATTTCTACACAAAGAAAGTACATCGCAGTAATTACTTTTCCTGAATCCTACATGGGACCTACACAGGTAGTTAATTGCATTATATTCCACCTTTTCTTGCTCTCGGTTTTTGTGCTAGGAAACGATTAATGAGCTGACTGATTGAAACATTTCTCTTCAATGCAAAAGCTCACCAAGGATAATTATGTTGTTCCTCAGAATTCTAGCGCAAAAACTAATTTTATTAGAATTTGCATTAAATTACTTATATCTTTACAATGGAATACATAGCAGGCAGCAACATTTCAATGAGAAGGGATTTCAAATCGTGGTGAAGGGCTTATATTTCTTATTTGTTACAATTACAGAAATATAATAAGCCTGTCTTGTGTAAAACCTAGTGAAAGGGGTCAGCGCAGAGAAATAACTCGAGCATACATTTTAGTTTTCACATGTGCAGTCGAACAAGGTTAATTAAATTGCAGGAAAAAAATTCTATACTTATTTAAGCGAAATAAATGTATGCAGATATTAAGATCGTATACATACATACTTGCAATTAATTTGCATCGTTCGCCTAACTTTCAGTACCCACACTACACTGTGGACTTCATAGGAATATGGTTAGACTGTTACCACCAGAGTGGTGGACACCGGCTCATTCTTAATCAATTGCTAATTAAAAATTGATGAACACACATGAGCATCCCATAGTACTGTCATGATCACTAATAAACCCGACTAATTAAGTAATTTCCATCAGAAACCTTCAGCACTGCTGGTGCGATTTGTATTACCACTAACCAGTCGGCAAGCAAAAACTGGTACTTTTCACATGTGAGCCTGAATTGTAATTTCTAAATAGTAGTCTTCTCAGAGAGAAGAGAATTCTTCACTTCACCAAGTGAGACACATCTACAATCGACGTTAGTGTAAAGTTGACCAACAGCCTAGCGGTCTCAGCGCCACTACAATGAAGGAAATGATATGCGACTGAACTGCAGCATACATTTTCCACTAAACAATTCTGCTCAATAATCTCCTGTTAAAACAAGTCAAGTCAGCAGACTTCTCTCTTTGTACTCACTTCGTAAGTTCCAACATCAGCCAATGTAACAGTAATCATTTGTTGGGATTTTGAATGGAAACAACTTTTTATCGCATCACCATCTCATATATGCGCATACATTATTGGCAAGGATAAACTCACACAGATTCTTTCTCATTTTTCAATGGTAAATATCTGTAAGTAGTCGGTAGTACATACATAGTAGGTATCTCTCTAGTATGCAACGAGTTTCTCAGCGCTCTCAGCTTATGCCATTGTAAATACAAATATGATAATGCAATCTTCTGTGTGTACGCACTGTTATTGTTACGATGCAGGATAATGAAATGTAACTCAATCAATTCAATACACAGAACGAATATGAATATGAACAATTTACTAGAGGAGGTGAGATGCTTGACGTGACGTGATTTTACAGCTTTAAATGTTACTGATACTCGATGCGTTTACTTTACATGACTTACCTCTTTTACCCTTACTTTAACTAAATAACGTACTTTACACTTTTCGCTAGATTCCAATTGCAATCTTATGACCATACGAACACCTCTCTTGTGTATGAATTGATGGTTGTGGATTCACCAATTGAAATTCCTTTCACGGCAATGCAATTTACACAGAAACGCTGATGGCCTACCGACCATTGTCAGAACAGTACAGTTCAGTCAATATTCCCAATTGTTGTTATTGAAAATGTAATCAGCCCATGTGAGCTTCAACGACTAAATGGAAGGTAAGGAAGAATTGCACATTCAGGTATTTATGCAGGAAGTACTCACACAATACATGAATCCAATACTCACAATATTCACAATACATGAATCCATACCAAATGGTATTAGTACTTGGAAGTAACGACTCATTTGTAATGCGTACGTAGAAGGCAGCTTATCTCTAAACACACACACCAACAATAACTGGAGCAACAGTGACGCTCACAGATGATAATAAACATGCTGCACTTCCTGCTTGATGACAGCACAAGCTAGTGCAAAGTAGTAGGTAGCTAGTGTGTTATTACGTAAGATACACACCTATTACGTAAGTGCTTTCTTGCATCGTGTCTACACTATAATTCGTATGCAATACAACGACTGTGGCCAAACACCGAATTAAATGCAAATGCACATATGGTCTACATCTAACGACTCATTGCCAACAATATTCTTAAAAAACTGAAGCAAATCCAATTTAGAATATTAATTCTTCAGCACGGTTAACCCGTCTAAAGCAAACTGTACTGACTGTATTATTTACTCACGCAGACATACAAAAATATACTGTATCTATGTTTCTCTACATATATTCTCTGCATTATATTTTATAGTGAATAATAAGGTCTCCTTACGCTTAATAAACATTGCTATCGTACAGCAAGATCGGAATCTGATCTTCCACAAGGTTACGATGACGCAACCACATACAATAAGTTTAATAAAGCTACACAATATAGCATAATGTTGTTAGAATAGAATAGAATCTATTGAAGACCTGGTAGGTAGTAGGTAGGTACTCGGTACTCCAAATTCTGAAAAGGTACATGTAAGCACTTGCTTTCTTTCGTTCCTTGTTAAAGCTGAGGTACGTCTAGGACGTGCCCCAGGCCCCAGATACGCATCTTTCAGTCTGGCGTTGTAAACTCTAATCGTAGCATTTGCATAGGAGAGATTAAAAAGTTATTGTTATGTCATATCTGTGAAAGCAGCAGCGCAGGTATACGTCCACAACATGCGTTTGCACAAGTAAACCTACACGAATAGATAAGTGTGCGATACAATCTGAAGGAATCATATGTCCCTGTTTCCCACACTTTCCCACGTAACTAAATATATCTGTCAGTTATTGTCTACTATTCCTATACGTACATATGTACATACATACACAGAGCAATTTTATAGGGAGAGTCAAGTCTGAGCTGACTGAGCCCCTGACCCATGATGATTGATTGATCGCCGCTCTATTCTATACTGAATTAAATGTAATTCTACCTACGGAGGCGAAAGGCGAGTAGGTTCTTACACGAAAAGTATCATTGGCACTTTTGACTCTTGATCCAGACACTTCAACGTCATTTGCACAAGCTAATAGCTAATGGGTGCTTCGTGGAAGTACGATATTAAAAACAGCACGGGACTGGGGAAGTGAAGTAAGTTGACTGGAACCGCTTTCCCGTGTTAATTGAAAGTAAAACCATATGGCCCTTCTACACATAATTGGTATAGCAATTGGAAAAGGAAGTCGAGGAGTTCAAAGAACGGGCTCTTAACAGCATAGAAAACAGACTTGCCTTAAGGATTCATATAATACTATACATACATGTCATATGTTAAATATTATTGCCCTTGACTTAATGCGCTGGTAGAAACGTACTGGGTTTTCGGTTCTTGGCTCTTATTCTAGATACTTATCTCCTTCTACAATAACCAACAATTGCGGAGCACTGGTACGAACTATTGGGGATGGGATAGGGTTTTCATGTTGAATTGTACATTGGAGTTGTTTTCTGTTTGATATTATTCCAATCGTGTGGATTGACGATTGGATATCAGAGTGATTGGTGGCAACACTCTTTATGTTTCCTTTTGCAGCTCACCTCTTGTTCGAAACTTAGACAGACCAGAGGAGCGGACAAATCTGATAAAATCTCCGATTAACCTTCTGCTTCATCTTATCTGTATATACTTATGTGAGTCCACGTTACTTATTAGTACATATTTAAATTTTATTATGTATGTATGTATGTTACATTATGTATACATATTATATCCCTACATTATTGCAAGCAATCCGTAAATATACATCAATGAATATTACTAATAAACATTAATAAAATGTCTAGATATATTTTTAACATGTTATGGGTCCCCATTCCATAAGCTTGCTCACGTTTGTCTTCATTCTGTTACGATCGTGCATAATTCATCAAAAATTTTGTAAATAAGTAGTTTGCTCCTGTGAACACAATTATCACATAACTAAATATACCTAAGTGTTATATGTATGATACTGTATACATACATATGTGTATGTATGTCCATGGACCCGGAAGAGTTGGACCCTATGTATGTGACTGTAAATCGTAGATTCGTAGATTTGAATTTGATTTCAGGGTTGGTCTGCATTTACTTGGGTGCAACAAATGTACTGCCTTTCATTGGTGTGGTAGGCAGTAAATGGTACATGAAAAACAAAGCAAAAATTCTGTTGTCTGTTGTTTATTGTTTAAAGGGTTGGTCTGCATTAACTTGGGTGCAACAAATGTACTGCCTTTCATTGGTGTGGTAGGCAGTAAATGGTACATGAAAAACAAAGCAAAAATTCTGTTGTCTGTTGTTTATTGTTTATTTAGTTGTACACAGTGTTGTTTTGTCGAGTTTAAAAAATAGGGCAGTGCTACTTGTCATGTCGGTGGGAAACTAATGATGTATCATTGAATGCCATTATTGTTGGTTAGTTTTCTTTCCTTCTTCTGGTTTGGTCTCTTCGTCTTGTCTTATCTCTTCTCATCTAGTCCGTTCTCTTATTTTAAGTCGCGTTGCATTCTGTGGGAACTAGGCCCTGACTAGGCCCAGAAGATCCATGTGCTTCCATTACCTGTATAATAAATACATGTATCTATTCTACAGTACTGATGCCTACTTTCTGTTTATGTTCTCTTGTACGTGTTGTTTATTAGTGATTCCCACTGCCTGAGAGATGTAAACAAAAGCACTGCGCTAACTTGTCCCATTAGCAATCATTCTACTTGACTATTAACTGGTACTACATACTAGCAATAATATTTCTTCGAGCGATCTCGTTTCTGAAGTTACGCAAAGACAAGTGATGCAGTTGATTAGATGGAGATTGTTAAGCCGTACCAATGCGCTAACTAGGATGCCAAAGGCTCATCAAGACAAGTCAAACCGGTGGATTATTGTATAACTTATGCATCTGTACTACTACTTAGCCACATAGTGCAGCGTGGGACGCCTAGACTGGATTTAACAAGATTTTATGTATTGAGATTCTTTATCTTCTACGATTTGGGTGACTCGAACGTAATGAAGTGTCGTGTGATCTGCTTCAAATGCCATTTCACTGGCACAGTCCTGTTTAGCAAGTGATTATTAAATGCTACAAGGGTTGATGCAGTCTTCACTGCTGTGCCATTGTATTTTTTGCCGTGGTACAGGTGCAAGTGCATTCAGAGAGGAGGGATATGCTTCACTTCTGCCTAGTTATTATAATGGCCCACCACATAGAAAACAAATAGTGCAGGACTAGGACCCATGTCAATTTGCCACACGTCCATTCTATAGTTCTATCTACAAACAACAATAATAAATATATTTATTTTTTATCAATTGAATTATGAGACTTCGTCATTGAACTTACATTTCTTTTTGATTTTGTACAAAAAAATAGTATTTACATATCGCGTATATATTTATCCGATACATAATCGTGAATGCTACGATCGGAGCAAGTGAATTCTTTATAATATAATGCTGCTTTCCTGAATCCAATGACTATAACCAGAACAAGTTGCACGAAATTACCAAAATAATGGGAAACGCACGAAAAGCACACTTCCATTTCTAAACTTTTCCCTGTATTGTGAAAGGGGTCGAATATTGTTACCTAAAAAGCCTTCTTTAGAGATATTGATGAAAGAGTGTACGAACCTAATCCCCAAAGTAAATAACCTGCTGATATGTTTGACTGAAAGTGAAAGTAAACTGTACAGACACACTAGGAAATATTTAGATTGAAATCCTAGATGTGTAGTAAGTAGATCTTTTACTAGTGAAAAGATGAGAAACACCACAAACAGAGTGGACAAGGACGAAGAGACTTTATTGTCATTTCGTCCACTTTTATATATATGTGTGTGTAGAAGAGAAAAGGAACTTTAGCCACCCGAGTCATTGAATATTAGTTGGAGGACTGCATTACAACACAATGAAGCCAAGTGAAGTCATGAGACTAGCACAAGTATATGTAGTACACGTTATGCATATGTTATGCGATATGAATGTTATAATGGACAATGGAAGACGAGTAATGTTCTTGGCAATATAATAATAATGGGCAGTAGTTAGGGGTGCAGTGAGCTGGGTTGCGGTGCGAGTGGCAAGGCATGCGATAGAGGATTTGCTTTGGACTTACTGTGAAGGATCTGCTGTACTTGTTACGCTACGTGAAGCTAACTTATAGGAGAGGATAGGAAATGAAGGGGTGAAAATCGGTTCGTGTGAACAGAAGCTTTCCCACGCCGAACAGAGAGTGGATCTACACTCACAGTCGCATCACAAGACCTACCTATTTATTCGTATGCGATTAAGCTCACAGACTCAACCGTGGCACACCATATACACGTTGCTGGCTATACACGCAACATACAATCATACACATAATGCCAAACATACGTTGAGCTGCTCTATTGTGTTCTATTGTATTGTGAATTCATTCGGTGGATGACGAGAGTCGTACACTTTACTCTTCCTTCACCTGTTCTCGTCTTTGCGACTCCTAAGTATCGCTCCTCATTATACACTCAATTGATACCTGACGTGGTGGTGAGCTTCTTTTTAATGAAGACTACGTTTTGTGGACATTCGACATGATTGCAAATTAGAATTAAGTACACAAAAGCATGGTGGGTATTACAAATAATACAATAAACTTTTATGAAAAGTATGCCTTCTCCGTATTTTAATTTTTCACCAATATGGAATATATATATTAAACATGACATAAATATACACACAAACAATAACAACAAGGACCTATATTGAATATTTATACAATTTTAGATGCTTTTTGTGTTTTGTACGTGTGGTTGCGAACTTCTCATATGAATTTACTTGATGAATGCATGATGCACAACGATAATTGTTACACACAAAAGATTCTGCTCACGGTTGCTAGATAAAGTCACAAGTAGATCTAAAAGTGATTTGGGAGATCATAATTACATTTTAGTCAGTCAATTAGCTCCCACAATGGATCCTTTGCACGAAGTAATTTTTCGCACAGAAACAGTCATACTAATCTACAAGGAAACATCTTGACGAATAAATTAGCACAGGCCAACTTAACTGTTTTATGGTACTTGTGAGTAGGATAAGCGACTACTGGCTGCTCAAATGAAGCAAGGGGTATCGATCGATGCAACTTGAAATAGATGTTACATTCAGTCAGCACTTTTATCAGATTCCATGAAAACAAAAAGCGATATAAGTACAAATTATTTGCTTGTTTTGTTGCAAAAGCAATAGAAAAAGTAGCGCTATAGATTTTTCGCGATTTGCTGTATTATGTACACATACTAGGTATTTAGCAATGTGCATATAGCGACAGACTGTACCTAATACGACCACCGTATTAGGTACAGTTGTCACGTATTTCTTTTCCAGTATTTTTTATTTCGTTAGCAAAGCTGAACGCTTTTGAACAGAATTAACGATGACAGGGGAAAACAAAGCATTTAAGATTTGAATTGACAGTAAACAGTCGTTTAGTTTAATCCAGCATTACATTCTTCTGCTCGTCGGTACATTCGTTCCTCCGACAGCAATAAAAACTGCTTTCTACACCAAATAGATACATTAATAGGATTCTTCGTTTATACTCATTTACTTCTCCGTCCAAAATACTCGCACACTATTTTCTATAATAAATTACACAGTGACGGAGACAATTTCACGATGTTTTTATGTACAGTCAGGCTGTAAAGTTTATGACATACCTCGTTGTTCAAACTCAATACGACACCTCATTCCACATTCACACACTCTATTGGCCTGTGACATACCTACATTCGACACTAACACACACCTCTCCATTCGTATCGTATACTCCTATACGTTTTTAAAATGAAACGCTCAAAGTTCACCATTGCACAGTATCACGGACCGTGAGTAACGATACTAGCAAATTTATGGGCTTATTAATGACAATGTAAATTTGTGTAGAGAGCCTTTTACACGTACTAGTGTCAATATTAAACTTTTTACTCATTGTGTGAATTAGTATTGTCAAGTCAAGCTCGGTTGTGTAAGGAAGACGATTTCTTGCTTTATTATGATAGTGTACTACAACAACTTGAAGATGGAGTTTGCTCTTAAGTATTCTTATAACAATAAGTTCATCTCTATTTTTTCCTCACTGTTATGTTGTTACTACTTTACAGAAGACACACATTTGCTAGCATGAAAGGGAATAGTTATTCCTGTAAGAGGAGTTAAGAAAAGTACAAGTTCACATTGCAAAATAAAGTTCTTTTTACGGACAAAGTAAATAGACGTGTTGGAAGTTGCAATAGGGAGCTTGTAACAAATTCAGACATAATATTGTTATTAATAGCCTGGCAGTCTAATCTGGGATTGCCTTACAATTGTGGTGCACAGCGGCAAAACGATGACCTGATATGTTCTTCCAGCGGAATGACATTCATAAGGAAATGGAGAAAATAAATGTGGCATAAATTAGTTGGTTCATGTGGACATTGTGATGGAAATTTTAGAACTTTCATTCCGTTGACGTCATAACGTGATCTGTAAGATCTAGTACAGAAACTTCATCGGTGGCGTGACTTTATTTGAGACTGTTCTTGACTCTAAATATAATAATGAATGGAATTGTGCTGTATTAGGACATTCTTGTAATCTTCACATTTACATACACATTTGTGCATTTATTATTTTCGGACTAAGATAGAAAGCACTTGTAGTATATGGGCGCATTCACACTAAACACATTACAATATTCTTAGCTAAATAACAAAGCCTACAGAGTAACCAAGAAATGTATGATGCGTTGTGAAAACATACGTAGATTGTTAAAAGGATCAACTTATTGTTAGTAGAATATATATTGTTGACATTTACATCGACTTTGCTCGTACGCATTACGTCATATGTTACTCTGAATTCCGCAACAGATAAACGAATAAAATATTGGTTGCCAAATCCTTTTCAATATAATTCGTGAAAACGCCACTTGATTTCATTCTTGTGACTTTCTCACCATGACACTCGCCGAACAAAGTACAATAAATACAAAAGCCCCACGATGTTTTTTTTTGCTTAAAATAGGCATTACACTTACCGTGTAAAAGGTTAAGGGAGGAACAAGACTATACATCACAACAGCAAACCAAGCCAAGTCGACTAACAGGGTTGCTTCATCCTTTTCACAAAAAGTAAGCTTTGTTTAAAAAGGCATGTCAAGACAAAACAAGACAGCATGTGTGCAATAGTGTTATATTTAAAAGTCGACTAACAGGGGTTCTTCATCCTTTTCACAAAAAGTAAGCTTTGTTTAAAAAGGCATGTCAAGACAAAACAAGACAGCATGTGTGCAATAGTGTTATATTTACCTAAGTTGTTGTTCTATCTTCTGTGGTCTTCTTGACGCGAGTTCAATGTGCCACCCAATCATAGTAATAATAGAACAGGTAATCCGATGTTTATTCACTCGCTTTCAAATGAACAGCATAGATTTTAGCCCACCACAGTTTATGCTCCGTGCGGATAATAATAAACAAGTGCACATCCGTTGAGGTTTCCCTGTTTCATGTTTGTAAAACCGAGTTCTCTGTCTCAACGGGAAGCTAATCTTTGCTGTCCAATTTCTGTGTTAGTTGGATTCTCTCCATGCTCATATTTCGCAAGAGAATGCAAATCCATCCCCGAAATATCATCCAACAAGGTTTTCCTTTCATTTATTATTTAGGCAAGTGTCTGCGGATGCATGTAAGTAAATACAGACAGGATTGTTATCCAACTGCAGTGTGTTACTATGTCTCTTCATTACTTAAGAGGACATAAAGTATGTGGTATTTGTAGTGCACATCGTTAATCCTAGTCACTCGAAAATCGTGAATGGAATTGGTATCATATTCCTGTTGACAGAGATTCACGTATACAATATCAAAAAAAATTAATATGACAATGATAATAAGAATTAAGTTTACAGGCAGGTGAACTGCAAAGGAGGAGGCAGGATAAAAATTGTATCAAGTTCCATGAGCCAATCAGTGGCACAACTTGACAATTGTTGGTGGGGTCTTTCCGCCAAATATTTTCATAGGCTCTTTTCTTTTTTAGTCCCTTGAAAATCTAGTATTTTCAAATTCACTCCTTGGCCTTTCAGACTCAAGGGTCCTAAGGAGGTCCTCTTCTATGACTTTATCTTGCTACTCTTCTAAGAATTCTTTAAGAAGTGAATATGTTGAAGTAAACAAAAATTTCGAACTATAAATACATTCGGCTCGTCGTAATAAATTTTCTTGTAATCATTATTAAAGAAAATAAGTAGGTAAATTATTAATCCATATTTTCGCAGAATGACAATAACTGGAAAAGTTGGAGATAGACGATATTTCTAAAGTAACTTTCACTGCAACTAAATTTTAGTTGCAGTCACAACAGACACAGCATAGCGTAATAATCTGTGCCAAGTTGCAATTACAATGAGCGAGTTAATTGTGTTCACTGATGTGATGCAACATTCTTAGGCCACCAATGTCGAAAGTTGTGTCAACTAATTGTTCACTCACCAATACAGTTATTATGCTATGAGTGTGTCAGCAATGGGCTCAGCTCAGCTACACACATCGCTTTGATCAGGCAACAAAAACGAAATCCTTGAATTTTGTTCGAACAGCTTTTTCCAAGCAAATGATTTTCTAGCGCTGCATAACCAGTTACCCAATCAAAGTTCACATGGATGCCTTAGTAAACACTTACACAAGAGGAATACAATAATGTGATGGCACGCGGCTCAGTTAATTAAATAAACTTCATGGACAATGTAGAGCAAAAGAAAATAAAAGCGGTTGCATGTGAAAACGTATCGATGACACGACCAAAACGAATGTCAGAACAAACATTTGAGTTAAATTGAATCTGCTGCACAATCCTTAAATGTCAACAAATGTCGATCTGAGGTAATATTATTCCAATCTCAATCTCAAAGGAATTTTATACAGACTTTTTTTATAGATAAGTAACTTACTACTAGAGTTGTTCAGTAAGTTAAAGACGGCTTTACAGAAATTTGACTTTAGGAGCTGCGGTACGAACGCTACCTTACATTCCAGATTAAGCATGCATGTCAAACAATATTTTTTAATTCATTTGACTGACCAACTACAGAGCTCTGTAGTTCAAACTGAACATCCTCAATAACTTGTTCCCAACTATTCGCAGTTTAATGGAGGTCAGTAGTGTAGTGCAGGTCTTTGGTTTTCAAATGGTATTTTTGGCAATATACTTAGAAGATATTTGTTAATACAATTATAAGTTAATGTTACACCGTTACCCTTACCAATTTATACTCTTGCGTCCAGTGTTTCGTAAATCGCATTTTCTCAGCTAAAATCCTATCACAATGGGATTAAATACTGTGATTTGTAATTTAATGTGATTATTTGCTAGTCCTATCACTTATAACATGTAGATCACATTAATCACATTATTCACACCAAGCGTCACTGTGATCAAACGTTTAAAAACATTTGATCACAATAAAGTTTATGGGCTTTGTAATTCACAATTCTTTGTATAACTAAATCAGAAGTAATTACTTTTTACACACACTAGTATTTTTTGAGTTTCACCAATGCAATAATTGGTTACTGTTATTTACACACTTGACACCTACTAATTTAGTTTTATATTAATAGTCTTCAGATCGATTTACTGCTAGGCGTGTTTTTTACGTAATTATCTGACATTAATTTTATTCACTAATGCACATCTACGTATTGCTTGATATAGACAGCCCTTGGATTATCTTCTGTATGGGTTGTAAAATGATTAACAATGGTACTAACAGATTGATCCTTTCTAGCTAAGCATAGGCATACAAAGTATTTTATCGAATTCGAATAGTACATGAGTAATTCACGGTAATTAGTTTTGTTTTCCGATTTAGAACTTTGGTTGTATTGATTTTGTAACAATTTCAAGTTGAAGAACCGATACTTATATATCTGTAAAGACCCCAATTCAGCAGTTAACCAACATAATTGAATATAAACATTCAAATTGTCAGTCAGCCTTATGCAAAACCAAATGTCCAGTGAAAGTCGTTGATGATGAGTTGATGGGGAATCTGTGCTTGTCAGTGAAACTTACAGTACAGGCAGTGCAATATAT
>JABASC010000419.1:0-41264 GCA_019776185.1 Plutomurus gul
GTTAGACTCCTCCCACTGGGCAAAGTTGATTTAATGAAGGCAAAGCGGCCACACGGTACAGTTGCCCAATGTGGTTGGACCAACGCAAGTCCGGGGTATAATTTCCAATTGGGGTGTGATGTAGAAAATACAATGCATAAAATAGAACACTACTAAAATATGGTTTGCGACAGTGACAGGTTCTTAAACACACTTGACGCTATCAGTTGCATACAATTCGTCTGCTTTTCCAACCGACTTCTCCGGAGCTACAGTCGCTCCATCGTCAGCATCGAGTGCTAAATTTTCTATCGCCTGAAAAATCCGACGACGCTCCTTGTAGATTCTCGAACGGTCATCCCCAAATAGGGACCACCTCGTCTTCACAGTTTTTCGAGTGGAATATCCATCATCTTGGTCTCTAATCTGTTGCTGCTCTAAAATTTTGTCTCTAAATGATTTTCCCATATGTGTCCTTGGTCCTCCCTTCGTCTGTGTCCTTGTCCCCTGTCAGTTTCCCATTTACTAATAAATTATTTATGTAATTTTAATGCACTTGCAAATTAGTGAATCGTTTTAATTCAACAATAGCAGCAGCATAGTAGTCATGTCGACGTACATACTGCATTGGGTTACTGTCTTCAAGGTAATAAAAAGAATGCAATAAATGCATCGTTTGTGTCAAGTTATGAATAATTTATGGTGGATAAATAATTGTCATTATTTATTTATGACTGTTCTTGTGAATGTCGTAAGAATGAGATTATTAACATACAAATGTATGCAAGTAGTGAGTCGATTGGATTGTTGCTACAGTTGTAGCCTTAACTGATTTGAGCTTTATGGCAGTAGCCTGATGCTAATGAGATGACAAAAGTTGCCAGCCATCATCAGCATAAAAGTTCTGCAGCAATAAGCTACCACTAAAGATTGAGTTGTGTGCAGAGTGCCTCTCGTATGAATGAATGAATGACAGTAGTTCTAACCTAATCCCCTACGCTGTCACAGCTTCCATCCTTTCTTTTGAAAGGAAAACAAGCGATAACGACAGCAGTGGTGTCGCTCACTCTCATTGTCAGTGCAAGTGAGTGTGTCACATGAAAAGGACGTACATACGCATGGACCATTCCTTGTACAGAGTGCCACACTGATGTTCTACTTATTTTAGATTTTCATTCGAATGTACAAATTATAATAAACTACTATATGTAAGTACTTATATAGTTACGTGCATACATTAGCTAGCCTAATTCAAAGTACTCCACAACAATACACTGGTAATATACCGGACAGTAAAGTAATCTGCCACCTACTTTATTGTTATAGATCAGCAGAAGAATGCCTCAGCAGCAGCGGTCCATTGTTGCATAATGTTATTAAGTAGATTACTGAATAGACCACAAAGCAGTTCAAAGGCAATATGAAGCAGCGACTAAAGACCCCGAGTAACAGGTAGTGGTTGAACAACTTAAAAAGAAGCACATTGATTAAAAATGCGCTCAACAAGTCATTGTGTTCTCCACTCCCCTCGGGTTTGTCCTGTCTACACATTTTCGCACTTACTGCATAGATAATATATACACATACTGTTGGTATTTAGGTGCAGGGATGGCTGGGCTAATGAAAGGCACGACCATTCCGTCGGTTGTGCCCTGTAGAACTACTTGTAGTGTGTTTGGTAGTGTCTGTGTGATGGTTTTAGGAAAATGAGATGCACTGAACTTGAATTCTTCTGTGAGACAGGTGCGTCCTCATGGTAGACGACAAGTAGAAATGGGGAAAAGGTTCTGAAGACGTAAGAGCAGAATTACACGGTTTATACATTCAAGCACTTAGAAGGCTGAGAGTAACGTTAACGTAAGGTGACTCGGAGGAATCTAATTTTATACAGGTATATGATGAGTATTAGGCAGAGGTAATTGGGTTGGGCTTGACCATGTCTTAAAAAATGTGTGTGTGCACTTGTATGAAAAGATTATAGAGTAGCTATTAAATGATGAGCCCAACTTTATTTTGTTAGAGCTTACGGATTACATTTCACATATATATTGCCTAGAGTGGAGTGTAAAGTTATATAGGTACTAAAGGTACATTAAGGTAATACTGTATAACAGAAGTGGATTGTTTTATGTTTAAGCCCAGGTTATCTTCACATTACTTTTTACCAAGACAAGACAATTCAAATCACTCAACTAAGTTGGGTCTTAACATCGCATGTCTCATTGTTCATGACAGGTTATCTACTTGCCTTTGTATACGCTTATAGGTACATAAACCCCAGACACTGCTCTGCCGATACAGCGTCAAACTTTTGGATCCTCTCTACCTTACGGAACAAGTCAAGAATAATGCAGTACATAATGCATTTGCCGAATTGTGCGCTATACTTTTGCTGAAAGATTAGCAGCCAACAGCACTTGCATGGTACATAAGTTTCTATAGTATAATATCATTTCTGCTACGTTCTGCTATATTTTTGGCATCACCTGTGTACTGTAGGTGTATGCATATATTTTAGTGTGCATAGTAGGCACTCGTATTTTCAGAAGACGACAATAATGAAAGTGAAAGTGGCGGCCTTGATTACAAAGACAGACAAGAATGAGAATGGCTCTATAAAGTGTGGCTTGTACTAACAACCAAAAGCAAGTCATGTCAAGCCGAGTCAATTCAATTCACTTAATATGTACAGCTACAAGTTCTACTGATGCTCAAAGTATGTTCTATGCCTGATTTCTGACAGACAGGACTAGAAATGGAAGACATCTACATTCATACTTCACAGAGTCGTGAAGAGGTAAAAGATTACTACACTCTTTCCTTAAATCCATTCCAACTCTGTAGCTTGTTCTTGTAGCAGTAGCAGTGGTAGTGACTCCTGTAACAATGACGGTTGTGTGGTGCATTTAATATGACAGAGGATGTTGAAGGAGTCCGCGATGCATGGATTCTGTCATATATAAAACATTGCGTGAAAGATGAAATAATATGAAATGCTAACAATAAGTAATGAACCTTAGAGTTAATGTATATATCGTAAGAACGTCGGCAAACCATAGTCTCTCTTCACAGGCACCGAACAGCTATAGGACATTACGTACGCACGTACACGGCGAATGCTAAGGCAGGATGGATGCACACACACTACACACATAAATACATACGATAATAATGCAGCAGAACAGAAGACAAGACAGAAACGACGAAGCTAGCAACAGGTATTATAGAGCATGTAAGGTATTGTTGTATAAATTTCGAATGATGCAAAGCGAGGAGCCATGTAATAGCATACGTAACCTAATAGACTCTTTTAGCTAATATATGTTATATATGTATAATTCAAGTGTTGCTGGGTTCGCATTATGGTAAGGCAACTTTTTAAGCATAAGGTAAAGGCAAATTGTCTTATTGTCAGCCTGCTCTGATGTGTATGCTGCACAGAATGAAGTGTAGTAGGTATATATGCCATATATATTGAATCTGTTCTGTACCTGCTTGTAGGCCAGGCCACATTGCTTGCTGAAAAAGGTATGCATGTGTCTAGAAAAGTACATATTATGCTGGATGGAATGGAGTACAAGTAGAGTACAATGGAATACCCATACACAGGTAGGTTGGTTGTGTTGCATAGTATTCCATTATGTATTCCTGTTGTAGACGAAGAGATAGGACAGGACACAGGTAGTAGTGTATTTCGTGTTGGCTGTATATGCTACATGCATTCGATGTATGATTACGTTACGTTAGGTGAGTTGCTAGTACAGTAAAGTATAGAAAAGTAAAGTAATAAAGGCAACCACCGCCTCCTCTTTAAAATATTTTTATTCAGTTCTACTCAGCTGTCTGTACTGGATGGAAGGTACTGGTACCTGTAGTCTGGTTCTGGTCTTCTTATTTCGTCCTCTTATCTTCAAGTGTAAATACATTACAGATAGTAGTTAAGCATCCGACGCCAAGATTCACTTACATTAAATTGCATACATTAGATTATTAGAGCACATTAGTAAGTAGAGTGCACAATACCTTAATAAATACAACTACGGTAAAAAATCCATGTGTAAAATATAAACTTACTTTTAATGTGTGTTACAGAAGCGATTTCATGTGCTTTTGTGATGTGAGTCAACAAAACAAAACGTGTTTTCATTTTCTGACGGCTAGGCTCTTGTTGTGTATCATCATGTGCTGAGTTTCACTTGTTGATTGTGCTGTAACAACAACAAGGTTTATTTGTAAAATGTTTCTATCGATTTTATCTACACTGTGCAATCTTCACATGTGCGAGTTTCTGCTAAATGAGATAATGGATAATTTCAGATGCTCATAGAGAAGTTGAAGATGTAGCAGCAGCTCTCAACAGAAATCTTTAAAGATATTTTATGAAAGTGAGAAGAGATTTTATCGGTGCTACACAAAAATGTGCTTTATGGTCTTATCACTGTATGGTGTGTTTTGAGGTGTCTATATTTGTATGCAGTTATTGAGGATCGGCAAAAAATATTCTTGCTGTATGATTGAAGATTGTACTTTTGTCAACTAGAGATTGAATGAGACAAAACGAAAGCGAAATGTTGCACGCGGAAGAAAACCGGATTTCTACGGTAAGGAATTGTAATTTTTTCCGCTCTATTTAGTTTGCCTGTGGACTGAGACTGAGAGTACGCTTTTATGCAGTACCAGCAGAGGTGTCTATCAATGTTGCACCTTAAGACTGAATTTGAAATTATAATGCGGAATTGTAGAATCGTAGTACACTAATACAATCCTTTATTAGAGAACGTAAATTGCAGTCTGCAGGCCACGCTGCATAAGTAAGTAGAACAATTAAGTGCTTGAAGACATTGCGAGGATCTGCTCGTTGTGTGTGTGTGTGTGTGTGTAAAAATTACATGTTATGTGAATAATAAAAAGTAAAATATGTCTGCATAATTATCGTGTGGTGCTTATAGTAAAGTTGTTACAAGGTAAAATTTGATTAGATTGTTGCGCTATGGTTTTATCGTCGTGACTCATCACAACCGCAATCGGATATAATCTTCTGGTGCACTTTGCTATGTTTAGTTGCTTCGTCTGATGATTGTTTATGTGTGTGCTCGCTTGTGCTCACTCACAATGCATTTAATGAGTAACTGACTTCTCTTATGTAACATTTTAATCAAGTGAAAGTGCCACAAAGCTAAATCAAATTAATATACCTAAATAAGCAAGATATGTTCGAATACAGCGAAACGTACGCGGAACCCACATCAAAGAGACAACTACTACTATTTCGTATTCTATTTTCCTTGAAGAACCAATGCAAAAAGCTCTTGAGACATGATCTATGTCAATCTCGTAATTGTATAATTAATTGCTGAATTTGTTGAGCAATTTATTTAGTGAGTCACCATCTTAAATGGAGTCCTGTGAAATGATTTCCACAAAATAAAAACATTGTTGGTTGCTTATCCCAAAAAATTTATTCAATCATCTTGTTATTGTAATCAATATCTTTTTTATTGAGAAAACTTGTCGAGAAAGCCAACAACTGTGCACGTGCTCGTAATCGCACTTGGAGATTAAGTGGAAGCTACTTTCCTCTGATAAATTCTTTACGACTTGTAATATTCATACCTACTAAAAAGCGCATACAATTCATGTACAACTACATAACATGATGTGAGTAAATTGTAATAAAATGGCACGTAGCACTGCTTATAGTAGAGAAGAAACCCCTCTTAGGAAAATTGTGTCACGTTTTGTACTTGAATTATCTTTCATTATTAAAGGTAGTGTAATAGTTGCACGGGCTACCCTTAATTTACATCGCAGTCTGCCATCCAAAAAAGAACGTGACAGAAATGAATCTTTGTTATTCCTGTCGTCACTTTTCTTTATTGTCAGTCTCATTGTCAGACCAGACGCTTGGATTGCTATCTACCTTTAATATGATTGTCTATAATAGGGAGCTAAAGCAATTTCGCTTAATTCGATAATAAGGCGATGACTAAGTCTGCTGTGAATTTCGCGAGTAAAATTTAATGTGATTTCAGTTGCACACAGAATAACAGCTTTTTAACTATCTCAGCCAATCTTACAACTTGGCTGCTAATGACGAATGAAATTCCAGATGAGATCAAGCAATGGGCTAGATTGCAGAAGTTACATAAAAAATTATCTCTACGTTAGTGTATCGTAGCGAGTCAATAAAACTGGCTGGACTTCCTTGTCATTGCTTACTTGGAATTAATTGTTCGCTGTACAAACACAATCCATAACACTCTTAACTATCCCTACTAGATTTATTGCTCATAAATCATACGTACCTACCTGTGCAATAATATTTGCATGCACAACGAGTCTCTCTTGATCACTTCAACTAAAAGGTGTGATGTGTTCTGGTGATTTTTACACGTGAATATTGAAGTGTTTGTAAGGAGTCTGTGTACTCACGTAAGAGGAAAAGAAGATGGTTCGCCATATTTGAATACTCGTGAATGAATTACTTTCATTGTAGATTAAATCAAATACATCTATTTTTTTGACATCCTTTTATCTCCTATGTATTCTAGACTGAGCTGCTTGCTCCCTTATCACTTTTTGAAACACGTAAACTTATGTGTGCACATTTTTCATGTTGTTTACGATTTAATACAGGGTGTTAGTACAAGGTTTCATACGTAAATGTCCGGTTCCATTAGAGGTGACAAAAAGAACTTTGTAATTTGAAATCGAAATCGTCTGAAATTCTTTGTCCTTCCTATTGTGCTGAATTTTTCATGCAGAGGGAGAAAATACATTTGCCTCCCCCTGTAACTACTTATAATCCAATTGCTGAACATACTCTCCTATTACAGACATTTTCTGGAGTTATAGCACGCCAGTATTGTGTATTATAAAACAAGCTGATACTGTAACTATGTAGTAGTAACACAAGATCAGACACTGCATAAATGTAGATACTGTAGTTACACGGCTGTATCGCTCATTCAGTTTTTAGTGAAATCTTTTCTCTAAAGTTGTTACTTGTTAGTTTGCTTGTCTTGTCTTCTCTTGCCTTCAAGTCCATATCCATGATTGCCCGTGTCCAAATAAGGGCTGCCATTGCCGACAGCAAAGACAAACTGACATACTTACTAACCTACTGGTTTGATTTTCTTGTAACTTTATTCGTACAACACAAATATGTACGTGTACATTGGTGCAACATTCATATCCCAATTACTGTAACAGTATCATACGATAAACTTAACTTTTGCTTTTTAGCTGAAGGAGTTAGTTGGGACACAGTCTTTTGCACCAACGACATTTTACATGTACATACTCTCTGCATGCATGTATATTAGTGGTAGAATAATACACGTAAACCCTCTTTTCATGGAATAGCGTCTTAATAATTGTGCAGTACCAGCGGCAAAGTCACCATCGTATAGAATGCTTTTAGTTTTGTGTGTCTGACTCTGACCACCAGTGACACGATTCCTAATTGTAGTAAGAGTGGAGAGAAGTTACGTACAACATGAGTAATTGTGTAGGATGTTGAACAGTACAAATTAGGTAATAGCAAATTGACATTTGATATCGTATCGCATGGTGATCGTATATATCCTTTTTATTACGTCAGAAGCTTACACTGAGGTTGGCATTGCATTTCTAATATTACTTTATGTTCTGTCATTGTAGCTACAAAGATAGTTCTTTTCTCATCTATCCACAAAGCACTTGTCTTCAAGACGCATGTATGCATCACTACATCACTAGTCATGTGCAGTGCAAATGTAAATTAGACACAGTCAATTATCGATTATAAATAGTGATTTGATGTGTTTGGCTGTTTAGCACACACAAGCACTTTATTATAGAAGATAATGGGCAATGTGCTTAAGGCAACATCTGCGTGTATCAGTATACGATATATATACATATATATGTATGATGGACTCATAACTTACAGGAGGTGACCCTCAGTCAAAATCTAAACTTGGAGCGTTGATCAGCATTTTCAGTTTCAATGTTAACATCGAGGAGGTAACAACAAGGGTCTTGCTGCTGCTTTTGAATAGTAGGCTGTTGCTTTGCTGGTTGCCTGTAAATATAGGTACAAGATACGTAAGAGAGTTGTGCCGAAGTCAAATCAAAGTCAGTCATGAATCATGATTTACAGATAATCGAAGATAGCCACAATTACTAAAGATGCTTCAATGCCACATAGCGACATGTTCACTTTATTGTATAGTCAAGGGCTTTCCTGAATACATGTTGATTTTTCTCAATTTTGGCAGTATGGAAATTACTCATAGCCTGGTTACCTGCTGTTGAGTTCCTGCTGCGCGAAAGGGAAATGAATGTTGACACTGTTTATAGTGCGTTGAGTGATGTAGGCGCATTGTTTCGTGATTGCGAATTATTGACTAGTCGTTGTCTGCAGAACACTGGATCATTAGGCGACTTAGGCAATATTGATTGTAAGCTGCTGATTACTAATCGAATAGAGAATGCGACTTTCCATTAATAAGACTTTTACATTAGCTGTGTGCGTGGTACAGGTGTTGTTCTAAATTATAAACATAATTTTTCCTCGCTGTGCTGTCAATGTTCTAGCCGTTTCGAAATAACTTGTTCTAACAAGTGCTAAAATACTCACTGTTTACTCAATGACCGAAAGTTTCCTATAAAAGACTATTTGAACAAGAGATAGGCTAGTATGCCTTTCATGGCTACAAATTCCTTTTTTGTACTTGTTTACACAAAAAGTGGATGTGTGTTAATGCTACAGAAATCATACCATAATAAGTAGTTCGTACACTTAATGTTTTTGTAGTACTTATACAGTAAAAAATCAGTTTTAGTATTCGCATAACTGCACGTTTAAAATTTTAATTTAACTGTGCACTCCAATTTTAAACACTGCATACATTACTAACTGGATTGATGTGCACATTGAATACATATGTCTAGTACAGTATTTCGTTATATTGTGTTTTCTGGCTCCAGGCTAAAATTTTTGTGAATTTCTCGTGCAGCCTGCAATGAGTGTTAGTTTCTACGGAATAGTTCATTGAATTTGACATTGTGAATATATTTAGTTCTTTTTAAGTTCAAGCCTCTTGCTAAAACAAGAGTCACTACAGGAAGAGAATTATAATAATGGCATTTGCGTGACTGTCAAGTGACGATACTAGATGCAAATGGTAATTACATCGTGCTTTATTTCTACGATGACAATAATTAGGAAATGTAGAATGCGCGTGGTCTAAAACATGTCTAAAAGTAATGCTGCTCTTATAAGAACGTGCTGGATTCTCTTCGTTAGAGCAAGTCAAGTTCTCATGCCTACCTTCACACTGATCTGCATTTGTATTGCCTTGGACTTGTACGTTATTTGAACCATGTACATGGAAATACTATTATGACAAGAAGCTGGACTGTTTATGCACGTACACCATACCACATGCAACATGATTGTGTAGGACATGAAAAATAAATAGGTGGGTACGTCGAGTTGTTGCAAAGTTTTTGTAGTCGGAGGATGGTGAAAAATGAGCAGGAATGCGATATGGTGGGATTCAACAGATCCTGTCAAATGTGGTGGCGGAGTTTATTTTCTCAGAGTACTTTATCAATACATTCGCATAAACAAGGTCTAATAAAGACCTTAATATTGTATAAACCTATTACACTAACTTGTGTAGCGTATAAAATCAGTTTCATTCTATCATCTATCTACGTGGATACCCTTTATTCCGTGAATACCTACTATGAAAATATTAAAATACTCACGTGCATTTAAAATTAATAAATTGCCCTTTAGCGTGCAGTTGTTGTTTTGTCCTAGTCCTGATACCGTGCAAATATAGTTTGTATTTAACAGCCACAACAAGTATTTAGTACTGTATCACAAATTCGCGTTGCTTAAATTCCAATGTAGATAGTAACTTATTGCAAGGCGGTTTTGGACGTGGTTAGAAATATTTGCATTCATAGAATGTCTCTTCTCCTACTTAGCGTGTTCATATTCACAAATGGATTGGCAAAATAAATTATACCTAAGCATGTTAAATTATGTATGTTGCTTTGTAGTTACTTGTACTACCCCGCTGTCATTCCCTCGACAATGCAGTAGGAATGTGTACATGAAAGTTCTTATTTATGCGTGAGTTATCAAATTCTAGGGAGATAGTACTTATTGTTACATAAATATATCTTCACACAGAGCAGTGTATTTATTCTTGGGATCTGTTCTTCTAAAATACTTAATTCCTCTCTAACATGCAGGGTAGACAAAAGACCCTGTGCTCTTCAATGAGTGTAAGTTTCACAAAAACAATTATCAAAAATTAGGAACATAATATTATGTTAATAAAAAATTAGCATTGTACATTCTTTTTGTTTAATGTTTCAAGGTGAAAGACACAGGTTATAAAATAGAGATTCCAGATGTGGTTAGAAATATTGATGGGACATTTTGTCCTCCTTCGATGTTTATATTAAAACAATTAATACACGAATAAAGTATATACTTATGAGTACATGGATATTTAAACATACATAGACGTATTTCGTATCATAATTATTGCGTTTCCAATATCCTATGTTGGGTGTAATTATGGCTTGATAGCTCTTCTGCGGTTTTGTTGCACCTTGAAAAATTGTGGCCATTTGTAGATACAATCTGTACTGTCCTCCTTCTGCTGTCATTTGTTTTCGAATCTGTTACAAATATTGTAATGTTTGTATTCTTGTTGGTTTGTGTTTTGAAAAAGTGAGCTACACTGTTTTCTACATATTATATTTATTTACCTACGCAACATGTAGAAATTGCAAGATTTGCTCCACACGATCACTTCCAACAACACAATTTTAGAGAGTTCGCCTTTCATTGGTATCGTTATGCAAAATGAGCGGATTATGGTAATTTTTGATGATTACAGTACCACTGCAGAAAATATGCATCTACCTGTGGAATGTATCTTTGTCTTATCTGCATAATATCATACATTGTTATCGGTATTGATTAACAAGACAAGACAGAGAGACGTACAAGTACATCTGAAACATGAGAACACGACAATGAGCAAACAATGCATAACAATGTAAGAGAAAGGTTTCAATTTTTAATTTATCATCTCACAAATTAAAAATAGCACACTCATCATTTCATGAATGAGCTATCAATCAGTTCAACTGTTACTTTCATCATAAACACTCTTTGAGATAGGAAGGAAGTTTTAAAATGTTTTGCGAAGAAATGCTCCTTGCTCCATGTGCTCACAGTACTTATGTATGTTCAGTACATGTAGTACTTACTTGATGTGCGTATTATATCACATTACAATACAAAGCGTACTATTCATTTGAGACTAATGATATCTGATTGGGATAGGGCAAAGCCAACTTTTCATTTCATTGAGCTCGTTTCTGTAACATGACTTGTATGATATGAGCTGAATGGAAAAATCTTGCATGATCTGATAGCGGAATCAAGCAGTAAATACTAATACGCGAGAAGGTATTGCTCGTTGGCTAAAAGAGTGAATGTCTATGTATTTAAATGTTTTGATGTTGCTTGCTTTGATAGGCTGTGAATGAGACGCTTTGCTTGAAATGACTAAGACTTTTGCTTTCTGCAGCAAAAACAGTTCTATATGTACAATATTGTAGGAATGTAATAGTTTACTGAATTCGTAGGATTTCTCTGTCGATAAAGTTTTGAGCATGACGACAATACTGTACCATATTGATAGTTACTTAAAAATTTATGGCTTGTGGATTTTTTTTACAGGTGGGCCTATTAGCACGCAGTCCAGAAGGCCATGCAGCGAAAGGCATGCAAATTAAAGGGAACGAAGATCTCTGGATTGAAATCCAGGCACATACCTTTCGAAATTGGGTCAATGAACAATTGCGACCATTGGGACTGTCGGTGCATGACTTGAGTACAGATTTGTGCGATGGTACACGTCTTATTGCTCTTGTCGAAGCATTGCAAAAAAGAACCCTCAGAAAAATTCATAAACCTCTAAACCAACATCAAATGTTGGAGAATGTGTCACGAGCTTTAGATGCCATTTCGTCTGATGGAGTTAAACTGGTTAATATAGGTAAGTGGTACCTATACCTTCTTCAAAGTATACACCAAACCAATGAACATTCTTATCACATTGTGTGCACAATTCCTTACCCATTTACAAAACATAAAAATGCACATATTTACACATTATGATGGTGGGTGCATGAATGAGATCCTAGAGGTTAAATGATGAAAAAACAATCACATGGATGTATGACTATGAAAATTACTTGAAAATTAACATTTACCAGGAATATTTAATGACACTGTAAATGAATTGTGGTGAGCTAATGACGTACGGGTGACGATTTTAGCAAACTTGTAGTGCGTGCTGTAATCTATTCCCTACGCCCACTACATTTCCGCTCCTGCAGAGGAAACAATGTACAAGTTAATTCGCAAAACTTCAAGTCGAAGTATTTAAAAACCTCATTTTTCCCAAAGCTCTCAATATAATGATTGCGAAACAGGTATACTAAGTAAGACCACTAGGTTATATAATATCATGGTACCACACCATGTATAAAATGTATACGTAAACTTATTAGATAATTTTGTGTAGTACAGTGTATGAAATATTATATTAGGTTATATGTAAAATCGTGGTACGAGATGGTATTCATGGCTGTACACGATTCGTAAATGAAGTGACCCACCCTAGGTGAAAGGTTCGAGTTCTTTGCTCTGTGGGAAAAATAGCAAGTCATAACTGAAATTATGAACAGGTAGCTGTAATCTACTTGATACGTTAGATTAATATACGAAACCATTGAATATAATGGCTGACCGGGCTTATACTTTACATGACATTACAAGATAGTAGCAAGGTATGCAAACAAGAACGGTGCTTGTTGGCATTGTTTCTACATTGAATTCATGCGTCATCGGTTCGTATACGCAGCGTCAACCTATAAAATTAATTTGCTTGATGTGTCGACACAAAGTTTTATTGTATTTTCTTATTTATTTTCTTATTTTATTTGATGTACAGATTTCACAGATTTCACTTTCAGACAAATTCAAATCTTTGACACAATCACAAGTAAAAAAAATATGTGAAAAAATCACGTAAATAAACATATGAGGTGAAGATGCATACTTGAGTATCTGAACTGTTTCTGCTCAGTGATCTTGAGTAGCCTTGGCTCTGTCACCGGTCAACTTAAAAGAGGATTCTCTCTATTCAGTTGACTTCAACAATAGAAAAAATAAATAGTAGTACACTACAAGAAAAGTACAAAGGAGGAAGCCAAGGGATGCACTAAACTAAAGCAAACGAAGCAAGCATAGCCAACACAATACAATATAGCATTATCGTGGAGTAAATGCATATTAAGCACGGCTTGATAATAATTTTCTTGTGCAGTTTTTGTGTAGTGCTCGCTTCAAACTTAACACCCACGCATGACCGCCGTTGATAATGACTCTCACTTGTCAGATTCTAAAAAACTCTTGCATAGCCAAGCCAAACTTCTTCAGTCTTAGCATTGTAATCTCGTGGGGTCTATATATCTTTCTGTACTCGATTTCGATTTCGTTATGTACATAATACTGATACTACACACTCGTAAGATGTATTCTGTGCGACGTGAATTCCATCTTGATGAAAGTGGTAAAACAGATTGCTGCTGGCCACACTTTTATCTTTGCTGCGTACGTACATAATATATTAGAGTAAAACTACTGGCAGGCAAATGATTTCCTTAAAAACTAATAAATGCTACTTGTGTGTGAAGAAAATAAAAGAAATACATTATTATTGTTAAATAGAACCTGCCTTGGTTTGGCCTAGCTACTCGTTTTTTGATGTTGTTAGTTGTTACAGTAGACTTGCTGAGTCTGTGGGATTTGTCTAGTGTGTGTCTTGATATCTATAAAGTCCAGTCCACTCCGTGGAGGTAACGCATTACTAGCAAGCTGTTTGCCTAACGCTATTGGATTTTAAATGCCAGGAGTAAATTGAAGTTGAGCTATGGCATTACTCCAGCCTATTTTATGCAGTAATGAGTTGGCCAGGTTTTAGCATCAGCTTTACCACTTAAAAATTATTATACTTACCTGTAGATAATTTGTACTATTAATACAGATTATAAAGCAGCCCGTTCATGCAAACCTGCTTTTGTGTACAAGAGATACTTTATTTTTATAAAGTAATGCGTAGTAACAATAAGAAATAAGTAAATGTATGCAACCGGCATTGCTTTAAAATGTGCATGTTACGGTTAGGATACAAAATCAGTAAGTTTGTAAAAGTAGTACTCGTATAGTAAGGATACATTATACGAACTAATAATCATCACTCGTCTGTGTGGATACAACCGTAGTAGTAGTTAAAATACAACCTTAACTCTTACTAGTTAGGTTACATTGAATCGAAACGATTACTCGAACACTTATTGTTAGTATACCTTATACAATGTGTGAGTTTAAAAATTTATTCACGTAGGCTAAAAACTTGAATTTCAAACCAATTCTTTAAAATACCTAAATAAGATACTTTCTTATAATTTAATTTCGTAATTAAATGTTATTGTTTTTTTATAAATAATATATGGATATTACAAAGAGTTTGTTCCATCAAATAATTCAATTTCTAGACTTCTAGAAGGCAATTTTTAAATATCATTGTAATAAATGAAGGTGGATGATCTCTTTGTCTAAACTTTCCAAAATCGTAACGTGGCTCCTGTAGTATTTTTTGCAGTCTATTGCATTTTTTTCTACTGCTGCAAAAATGTTTTTCCTATTTCCGCAAAGGGTGTCCACGTTTGTTTTTATTTCCGCAAAGGGTGTCCGTCCGCATAGGAAATAAATCACCATGCAAGATTTTAATTAATCGTGTGCTTTTAGTTTCTTATGACAAACTTTCTGAAATTCATACTGTACTAATAATCCAATCATCATCTGACTCAAACTCATTCGCATTTTGAATTCACCTGCAGTGACTGGAATTATTGCTTAAGTTTAATTTGTGGTATGTTACAAAACTCACAATCAGATACATTTTGGGACCACCAACCTACAAATCCCTGCATACTTTGAAGTTGAAGATATACGATTAAATATGGAAAAAAATTTACACTGGCAATGCAAATCCGAGCTTAAATATTGTATATTTGACTCAATAAAGGTAGCCAGTAAATATACACTCGTTTTGACGTAACCTAAATAGTAAAGATAAACATTTCCAAGTAAGGTAGCATGTCAACTAGATGGGTTGCATACATGCTGATGATTATGTTCGTATAAAGCATTGCTAGTAAGTTTACAAACTTACGGATTTTGTATCCTGAAAGTAACATGAACAAAATGTACATTTACGACTGCAATGGCAACGCAGTAAAGTAAAGTTCCACACTATAATGACTTTTGAGTGAGCAGATGATATCTTACTTACATTCACAATCAGTTTATCGGGCTTCATAGGGCCCTAGTCTGAAGTTGTTGTACTTGATGAAGGATTTTCGCTGACGAAAACCCGTCCTAAACCTAAACCGCCATAGAAATCGCGCAACGATCAACAAACACCCAGCATTTTCACACCTGAGCAAGATTTTCAGTGAATATTTAAGTACACACTATTGCGTACACGCACAATACATGTGTGATAATTATTCTAGCCTTAATGATTTAAATGCGTTCTGTGAGAGTTCCATTCAGGGTTTCCATACTAAGCTGAGGATACCACATCACGATATTAATACTATGATGTACATATGGTATATAAAGAAACTGTGTTTACGTATCTGAATGCGTGGTGTTGCGTTTTTGATGTCTTTGGAAATATTAAAACTCTATCTAGTTCTAGTAATTTCTTGTGAATGTTAAGCTCAGGGCTGCTGGGGAGCATATTAGACCACCATATCTAAACAGCATTGTATATGTCCTGTCTAATGTGACTATAAGGAATCGACTACCTGACACAATCTGATGTATCAAGAGATAAACGTATTTTCTGAAAAATATTACCATCAGGTATATTTTTCTAACTGAATTTCTCATGGTAATCGTTTGCTTTGCACTTGCAATGTGTGTATAAGAAACCAACCTGGTTTAGTTTTGATTATGTCACAAGAAGTTTTCCCATGGTTTTACTTCGATAAGGAACTTGTGTTAACTTGTGGTGTATGTAAAAACTTTAGAAGAGTGAAAAAATTTCTTTGAATATTCAAAGTGAAATAGTACTTCCTTCTGATAACCAGATGATGTACGAACACGCTATGCGGTGTTGTGTGGGAGTTTCCCCTTGGTTTCAAGCAAGGACTTTCTTGTGCAATGGAAATCATAATATTTTGCATATCTGAAGCTACCACATATTCTGTATTGCTATGTAGATGTGGGTGTTGATATTGCTGATGAGTATTAAAATGTAGACAAGCACATACATTGTTGCTAATCAAAATAGAATTAAGTACCTTCACAAGGTGTACACATTTGAAAAGGCAATGAAATATACAATACAATATAATACTAGTGCATAAGAGTATGACAATTTACTTTAGGATGTATACCTTAGGATTCACATTGATGACGAACCTATTGTTTGTAATTGTTACACCAATGTGATATATTGGAACGGCAGCGTAGATGGTGAAACCGAATCGAAGTACATATTTATTATTTAGCAGTCTTTTTTACATTATTGAAAACTTATACATAACCATTTGAGAATTATTTCAAAGAGATACTTTATGCATGTGACAAACTTGCCCCTGTTTTTTACTCTTTCAAAGTACAAGCAGCCTAAAAGGTACTAATTGTGTGGACTTGTTCAAATACAATGTTATCTGACCTCTAGATTAGCGTAGGATGAGCTGCACACCAAAACGCTAACTAACACTTTAACCCAAGGAATTTAAATGTAACAGCAGTTGTTTTTTGCAAATGCAAATCTGACATTCATGGCTAATGTCAATCATGTTAATGGATATTCTATCTCAAACAAATATTACCACTAGTAGAGGTATCACTATAAGAATTTTTCACATTTGCAATCTGAGTGTGCGGTTTCGCCTTTGGTTTACTATCTTCATTCAAGTCGTTCTGCTAAATCTAGCCTGTAATCTATAAATGATCGTCTTTATAACAGCAAAAGATTTCCTGTTAAAGTGTATTCTCAAAGCAAATAACAAATGGTTTTTAGTACCGTTTACCAATGGTATCTAAAATAATTGATAAGTAATGATTGATGATAACAAGGGAATAGGGTGAAAACCACATGAAACTATTTCAACCACAATGCTGAACGAACAAATAAATGGGTTGAACAGTACAGTACAGTAAATGGTTCTCGAACTAAACTAACAGTAACAGGTGGTGGTGGTGTAATGTGTGGGTGGAGTACTGTCAAATTGCTTTTATTGTAAGTGAACACTTTCTGTACAGTCTTGAATGAGATAAATGGATTGATAAAAGATTTGTTGTTTGCACGATTTCGAATATTAGTTTCGGATAATTTCTAACACGTGCATTGCAAACAGTACTCACTGGTAAGCATCGTTAATGAAATGACTGATGAGCGTCATGCACTGATTTTCTGCCAATTTGTCTATTTCCAATAGCGATTTTTCATTATATTTAATTGCTTTTTGTTACAAGTATGTTGTTTAATTGTGTTAATGCTCATTGTTACACCATGTGTTACAAATACTTAAATGTAGTAGTACATATGTAGTTACACGTAGTACCTCAGTTATAACATTAAATTTTTGGCAGAAGTAGAAATTTAATTCTTGACACATTACCGCCATGATAGGAACGTGGGGACAACCAAGCTCAATGTGTATGTAATTTCTTGTATAAGGTTAGCAAAGATTATTTTACAAGTACAATTATGGTTACTCCCAACTTCAACAATTGTATATTCTCAGACCTATTTAGCATTGTGCATGTGTTATGCCCTGCAATTCAATTCAACGAGCAAAAGGGTGAAGCAGAAGAGCCAATAGTTTCGTAATCGCATTCATGCTCGAGTGTTTTGTCTTGTAACTCAAGTAGTAAATGGCGTATTTTTCTCATATATATCTTCTGTGTGTATCTTAAGTACAGAAAGTAGTTTAGTATACATAGCATGGTTCTCAATCTCTATTATCAGCATTGAAGTCTTGAATATAAGACTCCCATTCCAGCCTGTAATTCAGAGTTGCGATGGGATGATTATCGAAATGTAATTTCAGATGAACAATGTGATTTTTGTGGTTGTATAAATACCAAAGCCTAATGTTTAAATGGAGTGAGGTACCTACTATTTACTATTGGACTTTATGGTCCAGCAGTGTATAGAGTGTATGTCCTAATTGCACCACCTTTACAATAAATAATTTTTGTCTTTTCTTTTTCGCTTTGGTTAAGTTTAAATCTTAATGACAGTAGTACTAATATAATATAAACCATATCGAGGAAATAGTACATATATACATAGTACGTAGTAGAATAGAATTGTGACTTCATACTCTATTGACGGTGCCCACAACAATGTAAAACGAATGAGCGACTAATTCAGTTTAGCCCTTTTGATGTAAACAATTGTGGGTACCTTCCATTCTTCTCAATTGTATTTATGTATGTACTTACACTAGATACAGACACAATGTTTCAAAATACGATTCTAATTACAGGATGCATGAAATGTATAAGCAACTAATTAGGTGAACATACCTACAGAACATTCTAGCCCTCAGCTAACAACACAATGCGATAATTGTAAGAATTTCATGCTTTTTCATCTCATGCTTGTGCACATATTGTATTTTGAACACTGTGTATAATAAGTACGTAATACAATAAAGCTTTGTTGTGAGATTTAGGGGGGAGTGTGCCTTCCTAATTTGAGATGCAATCTGACTGAGTAGGTTAACTTGGATTTATTTATTTACGAGAATTGAAGAATGGTAGTTGGTGATTCATAGAATAGGATTTTCCTGATAAAGTCAAATATTATGAGTGAAATTGGCTACAAATATAGATATTTAACACCTTTACATTTTGTAAAACACATTAAGGATAAAGGATATATTAAATGTAACAACTCTTACTTTAGCTGTGATTTAAGGGTCGTGAGTGTAGCTGTAGAAAAGAGAAAACAGGTTGGCTAAAATTAAAATTAAGCGAGAAAAAGTGAAATTACAATATTGACTTGGATTTGGACACATTCTTGTATTTAGACTCTGTGATCTTACAGGGATCCATCTTTACCAACCTTGTGTTGATTTTCGTACTATTTATTGATTTACGATTGAAAACTCGAAATTTTTAGTTAATAAGTAAGAGAGTTAAAAATCGGAAAGTGTTACAAGTACTTCTATTTGGGTGCCAAATTTGTGAACCATCTGCGTAAACAAGTGTAAGTGCTTGATTACATAATTACATACGTAAGTTATAAAAATACCAACTGTATTCAAATTCTCAAAGTCAAGATTATCGTCAATCTCATTGTTTTCCTTGTGTATAATCTCGTTGTGACTTCAATGTACGTGGCATTGTGCACAAATTATGGACTCTGTGTTTGAATACGTAAGTTAAACCGAGCTTTGGAAATTGGCAATTTAAACCAGTGTTTTACTCTCTTATTTTTGGGTAGGAGGTTTTGGAATGTGATGTGAATTGAGATGCGACTGTTGTGCTTTGTTTACAAGGAAGAGAATGGTAAGATGCGCGATGAGATAACCGTGGAATCTGCAAACCACTTTACTGCAGACATTTCGCAGTGCTTTATTGCTAACTACATTCAAGGTTGACAGAGATAGCATAATGGAATCCTAAGAAGTGAATGAATGAATATTAAATAAAAATAATCTGCCTGTGCACTCTCAGGTCATCTTTTAGCACATACTACAAACAATACTTAAAATAATAATTGCCAAACTAATGATGTTGTTGAATAAGTTTGGAGACGGAATTCGTGAAAAATATCTTAGCCAGTGTCTCTTCACGCATTATGGGTACTTATCTTCCTAAAAAGAGAAAGGTTGTCAATATAGGAATAGAGTCTCTGCGTAACATGCAACGAGGATAAACATACTTAATATTCTTACAGTATAATCATAAACTGGTGGACGTGCACAGATTTGATAGCTACATTACTTCTCTTAATATGACATGCAAAA
The DNA here is from genome assembly GCA_019776185.1 of Plutomurus gul. Taxonomy (NCBI): domain Eukaryota; kingdom Metazoa; phylum Arthropoda; class Collembola; order Entomobryomorpha; family Tomoceridae; genus Plutomurus; species Plutomurus gul. The sequence goes on from JABASC010000419.1 coordinate 20,134, forward strand.
GGAATAATGACTGAGAGACTGAAAGAACTTTATGATCTGAAGTGAGGATTTTAATTTTTACACAACAACCTTTGCATTTAATGCCCAAGTATTTAAAGATACTCTTAGTAGGTACAGTACAAGCACATTTAAATGCTTAAGACAAGACGAATGACTTTGAGACGAGTCCAACCTTTTTCGATGTATTAGCTTCTATCCATCATTGAAGAAGCGATACACAGAGGATCTGGGTACATATCGACAATTAACCATAGAGAGTGTCCTACAGCATAATATTATACAGGTACAAGTATATCCCTAAGTGAATAAAGGTGTAATATTTACAGAGTGTGAAGTGATTCATGTAATTGTGCATGTACATTAGAATATTACATGTATTATTATATAATATTATGTACGATTACAATTCAGCTACAAGTTTGCCATTATACACTTTTCCATGGTTAGGATTGTATCAATTCAATTCTATTACACGTTCAAGGTACGATATTAATTTAATATAAAACTCAAGATGTTGTGATAGTTGTGAAATACGACACTGTTTAATTTTAAATGTGTACGAACGAGCTGCACCTTCATGTGTAATAAGTCTCTTAATGGAAATGGTGCTACATGTAAAAGGCAAGGCAAATCTCAGTCGGGCTTTAACTGAAGATTACTTCATACACTGTCTAAGGTCTTAATAGTAGCTATCAGGTATACAAAGGAAGACCTCAGAAAACCCAAAGGTGTGGGACTTGACGAGTGGGTGATGTCATAGGATTCGTTTCATCCACTATTCCTTGAATTGCTCGTATGACTCGCATGTGGATGGAAAAGTAACACTTGTTGCATTTTTACTTGAGTACGTAAGACCCACATATAATGCAGGAAGGATGTCATGTTGCTTTGAATGCTCCTATGACGTAATTTTCAGATGTGCTTCTGCTTATACGATAGATTTCTGAAAGGTATATATACTGGCGTTTCAATATTGTGACAATATGTAACAAAAATGTGCACAATTGGTCTGGTAATTAAGGATCGTGTAAAATTTATGGGAAACTGAAATGATTAATGTCACTTGATGTGTAAAAATTATTTAGTTACTTTTAATAAAAACTACAGCGAAGATTTAGAGACAATTAGGGTTACAATTACTATTATCATTACTTGAGAAGATCGTAAGAAAAGAAGTAAGAATGAATGTAAATTTTGTGAGCAGGCAGAGTGCTCCCCAAGTAAAAGTATTGTCGAAAAACGTTGTCGAAAGGCTTGAAATGAGAATGTGTGCGTAAAAGTGATCCCCAAGAAAATGTCTTACCCTTTCTTATAGTTGTCTCATATTCACAACTATGTACAATACTCATATTGCTATAAGGCTTTATACGTAAATAATATATTGTTTACGCATTTGTACCAATTGGCTATGTGATTATGTTACCTACTGTATTATATATCGATGCTGCGAAAATGTCAATTTTTTACTGCACTGCAACAACAATTTCTTGGGGAAAACTTTTGCGCACACATTCTCATTTCAAGTCTTTCGACAACGTTTTTTGGGCAACACTTTTACTTGGGGAGCACTCTGCCGATTACCGAGTATGTGATCTAACATATTGTAAGTAAGCATAATGGAAGTGTATTGTGAATTGTTTTGTGAATTTGTAGGTGACTCCTAGCTACTATAATGCGTTGTTGCTCTATCTATGCAAATTTATGCTATTCATCTTAGCATTTGGGTGTATATTGCTTCATGGGTTACATTACATCTACACATCAACTCAAATAGTCTGATTTATGATGGAAGTTTTGCAATTGCACACCAAGCAGTAGAACAGTACTGACTTGTTGTGACAATTGCGCGTGGGAGTACACCGAGTTATGAAGTGTCTAACGTCGTATAGACATCAGCTATATTTAATATGCATCAGCTTATCCATTAACTAAAAGGTGCAATATAAGTAGTTACTTTTTATCTGTATATTTGGTTCATCTCACCTGAGTATACTAGTGGAAAGATATTTGTCGCCATCGTATTGTAATTATGACCGTCATCAAAACTGTGTGAGCACATTGCGATATCCTTGTCAGTCGACGAGCCATATGGTTTTCTATGTCAGCTCTTGACTTGCTTGACTTTATTTGACTTTACGGCTTTATATTACATGATATGACCGTAAGCAGGATGATGTATTTATGATTGTATGATAGCGCTAATTTAGCTTTTTGAGATCGAAAGTTTTCTTGCGTACAAAAGATACCACGCTGTTTTGTGTTGCATCGTGTAGAACCGTAATGCTAGATTTATTTACTTAATGTGTAGTATGATCCAAATGTATTGTCGCTTTGGATTGCAAGTTTATTGTCTTCTACTGACTGAACGACTGAATAGAATAGAAAATGCACATAATAATATTACTAGTAGTGCCATAGTGTATTTATTTGTGCTTACTCATATGTATGTATTCGTACTTTTCATACCTACGTAGAAATACATTGGGTTGAGTTGGTTGGCATGATGGCTGTACGATGCAAAGCAGAATTGAATATTCCAGAAGAGTAATCGTCAGACTTTTGTTTGGTTGCTTTGGTTTGCTTTCCTTTCTTCAAGTCCTAAAAAGGAAACACTTGACAGGGTGGATCCCATTTTACAGCTTGTATAGATTTTATACTAGCACTTACAACATCACATAGGAATGAAATTGCCTCTTGTTTCTGAAATGGCGGGGTATAATAATGCGAAACTTGGATAATAGGCCAATGGGCCAATTTTACCGTCGCACATGCCGATTACGTTTAGGCACCAGGTCGTATGGCTACATTGGTGATTTTCTGCCCAGTTTCCTTTTATATTGGAATTGTTGTAGGAAACTTGCAAAGTAAAATCTGTTCCGTCAACAACTTTCATTTTTCTCTATATAGACATATTCGAGACAGGTAACTAATTGCACGGTAAAGTGTTTCGACAAATTATGAGTTTTGCAGAGCTTAAACACGATTATTAACAGCTTATATTTATGTTTTCCGATGTACGAGCACCAATAAGCCATTGAATACTGATAGTAAATGCGTGTATGTACATGGTGTAAATTTTCTAGGCATATTCCTTACTTATGTTTGTATTTATTCTTCCAAAACTACATACTCATTGCAAGTTTTCAATCGGAGGTCACTTTGGAGCTTGTAAATTTTCTCCAAAATTAAATCAAAGGTTTTATGGTAAAACTTTGCATACAACAGGTATAGGTACATAAAACACTAGAATTTATTACCGAAATCTAGGAAAATGAGTCGGGGAAATAAATTTCTTCCATGATGTCAATATTGAAACTTTGGTATAGTCTTGGTCATACATAATTTGTATTTCTGATACAGCTTAGTTTACTTGATATGGCCATTTATTGTAAAAGCATTGTAGGTAGTTATGTTTGCCAATTTACAACCACCATAGCCAAAACACAGCCAAAGCACAGAACTGCAATAATAACAATACATCAATACATGTGGTCGAATACATTCAAAACGCAGACAGTTTTTATTAACCTATCCTATTGATTCCATATGTATGTATGTACATATTACATATGTGTTAAAATGAATCATTTTCTAATTAGTATAAAGGCTGTACTGTACAGCCTCGCCAAAGTATCTTTTTCTTAAGATCATTTTTTCCAAATTTTGTACAGATCAGTGATAGGCTTGAGCTTAGATAAATCAAGTAGTATGTATTACTGATTACTTTATTTGGTTGGATGATTTTTGCTAATTACTAATTAGTGATGAAATTAAAATCATATATTTATATTAAATGTACAGTGTGAATTGGCAGGTTAAATAATCAATTACGAAATTATAAATGCAAATACAAATGGTTGGCAAATGCTTACCAACTTCTTCATGTACACTTTGTACACACAGTAACACATCCATCTTCTTCACATAACACGCACACGTATGTTCCTATGCTATTCATCTCATAATATTTATGCATTTATTTTTAGGGAATGTCGATATCGTAAATGGAAATTTGAAGCTTATCCTCGGACTCATATGGTCCCTTATTGTACGCTATCAAATTGGACGTTCTAAATTCCCACCGAAGAAGTTAATGTTATCCTGGCTTAGATCTGCTCTTCCAGAAACCCAAATAAATAATTTTACTTCAGACTGGAACAGTGGCATCAACCTTTCAGCTTTAATTGGTAAGTAATACAACAAAGCTTTGTTAATGAGATTTAGGGGAGATTGAGCCCTTCTTAATTTTAGATGCAATCTCACTCAATAAGTTAAATTGGATGTATTTAGTTACCATATAATTTCTTTGTGACTTCAGTCGATGTGGCATTGTGAACAGATTATGGAATTCTGTGTTTTAATACGTAAATGAAAGTAGCAAGCAACGTGAATTGGAAATTTCAACCATAGTCAATGTATTTTTGTTGGGTAGAAGGATCGGGCATGTGATATAAACTGAGATGATGCTACTTGTACAATCAATATTGTACAATCGTTTGACACGGGATCACAAATAATAACACATTATTTTTACAGATTACTGTCGACCGGGTCTATTTCCTAATTGGAGGGATTTGGATCCAAAGGAAGGTTAGTGCACAGTAAACTTTCATTTACAATAGGTAGTGTTTAGATTTATACTCCCATGCATTTCAATTCTTAACTAGTTGTGTACATTTATCATTTGTGTGTCTTTAATGAATAAGGTGAGTACAATTGCCGAGTCGCTATGGACGTGGCCAAGAAAGAGCTGGGAGTTCCAGTTGTGCTTGACCCCGAATATTTGGCTTCCCCTCACTTGGACGAGCTGTCAGGAATGACTTATGTATCATATTTCATGAGAGAAAACGGGCCTGGCTACAGATCCACGTTGAATTGGGTTCGGAACCAGTTGCCCGAACGCCATATCTCTAACTTCACGGTTGGTTGCCCTTTATTTATGAGAAACGTACATCTGTCATAAAATGTTTTTGCATGAATGCATTGTCATATTTTATGTGGAATTTGATTTAAGGAATGTAGTAATAATTATGAATAACGGTGTAGGTTCGTTTTCCATGTAAAACACTGATATTACTTCTCAGCAAGGGCAAGTATGACCGATTCCAAAGCATATTTGGAATTCTGGAAAGTCTTTGTGTGTAATTTCATGTTTCAATCGCTCGATGATTTTGTTTTTAATTTGTTTGTAGACGGATTGGAACAATGGTCAACTTCTCTGTGAACTAGTAAGGTCTTTTGGGGGGCCCGTACCAGCAATGGATAATATGTCAACAGAGCAAGAGCATTGGGAGTCCAACTTATCGATGGGTGAGTCAAGTTGATATGTGGATTTCACTAGTTACGTAATTAGACTATTCGCAAATTAGAATACACGTCTAATCATTAGTTTGACAAATTCCCAGGAATGAAAGGAGGTGAAAAATTGGGAGTGACCTCAATTCTTCGAGCAAAAGATATGGCAGATCCTTCTGTGGATCACTTGGGGGTTATGGCTTACACGGCGGCTATGCAATGGCTTCCTAAACGACCCCCACCAGGACAACGCTGTTCAGTTACATGGGAGACAAATATTTACAGAAAAGGAGCACCGGTAATATTACGGAATATCATGTTTTGATCACATATCATTGTTTACATTTTCCATTTTGCTCATGCCAATTTTTTTTGTAGGTGAACTTTTCCGTGGACTGTTCTGAAGAAGATACAGACCACCGTGAAATCACGGTGGAAGTAAAAGGTCCTTCTGGGAAGATTGATTGTCGACTAAATCTTCAGTCCAATGGAACAGCCAAGGGAAACTTTACCGCGTCCGAGATAGGAATTCATGAAGTAGTTGTAAAATACCAAGGAGAGCCCGTAGTTGGCTCTCCATTGAAGTGCCGTGTGTTACCCCAATTAAGTGAAATTACGTACACGGGGTTGGCCCCTTGTGCAGTGGGCTCCGTTGTTGAAGTCTTAGTCAATCCTCAAGATTCGAATCCGTCTGGGGCAAAGCCAGAGTTCATGGAAGTGGTTGCACTTTCGTCATCGGGGATGAGCTCCCCTTGTCATGTGTCACAAGTTACTGGTGGCTTCGCTGCCACATTCAAACCCGATGAGCCTGGAGAATGGAAAGTCACGGTTATGTACAAAGGAAAAGATATACAGGGCTCGCCGTTTCCCTGCTTCGTATTCGACCCTAACGGAGTGAAGGTAGCAAAGATGAGATTGCAGATCTAATAATTTAATATTCATATATTTAAAAAGTAACATTTTTTTTAATTGCGTTATAATACTCCTATTGTAAGTGTAGTAAATTTATGCATATTATGAAGAATCAATTTTAGTTGTAGTAAGTAGTGAAGTACACTGAAAGGGTATAGATACTAGATAAATAAATAGATAAACATATTAATTTTAATTATAACACAGACAAGAAGAATAAATTCTGAACTAAATTTTCAGTTGGATACACTTGAAGGAGCCTTGCCCGGGCTTCCGTTTGCGTTTATTTGTGACTCGCGTGGTACCGGTGGACTAGGCGATGTTGATATCGACGTTACTCACGAAGGAAGGTTAACAGGCATCACCTATAAAAATTCGAAATTTTCATTTCATTCGTCAAAAGTTACTCAATGTTTAACTTGTTTTTCTCAGATCGATTCCTTATAACACTGAATATATTGCTGATGGAGTGAAACGCATCCTGCTGCCGGTTCTTAATGGAGGAAAGCATAGAGTGCATATTTACTTCAACGGACACGAGATACGTGGTAAAAGGATAATTAAAAAATACAAAATTTTATTGTATAGAATTCACGCTTGTTTGCTCTGCAGTGACTAGGCTTTAGTTTTAACTTTGATGAATATATTTCTAGGTTCTCCATTCAGTCTTCGGGTTGGATCGAGTCGTTCTAGACGTCGAAAGGATGTTCTTCCATCCCACGGAAAAACCCGAAGTTTCGACACCGATTTCGGCTTTGGAAAAACTTCAAATATATTTTCTAGCTCAAATAAAAATTCTTCTTCCTTTGATGCAACAACCAACAAAACTAAAAGTAAATATGACGCGTACGACTTCAGCTCCAAGGAATTCAACGATAGTATAGATGCAGTTCATTCTCGTCTTAAATACGGTGGCCATAATAGTAGTAGTCCTGTTTTTAACAATAGTTCGAGTACCTTCAACAACAGCGTTAACAATAATAGCTTCCTTAGCACTTCTACAACGAACAAACTAAATAGTGGTTTAATTGCAAGCTCTCATGAGAACTTGTCTTCAGCTCAAGCTCTTAAGAATATATCGAATTCTTCGAATCTTCAACAATTGAACAGAGAAAAGTTCACTTCAAGTTTACTCAATTCTTCATCACAACAAACTCAGAGTGCCAAATCTTCTTCTTTCGAACAACAATACAATTCTTCAGCTCTCAATAGTAGTTCTAATCATACACTTGAAGACAATCGCTTTATATCTTCAAGCTCCAAGCCGGGTCTAAACGGAAACGGTCTTTACGGTGGATATCATGGAGATTTAGTTGTAGATGGAGATGGCTTGGGAGTCGTTCAAATACATTCACAAGCGTCTGTGACAATCACATCAGAATTTGGACAAACATCCTTAGAAAATGTCAATATTGAAATAAATGGTATGTTCGCATACAATTAAATACAAACATTGCTATTTTTAGCATATTGTTTCCACGCAGTTGTAAATGATTTTTATCTTTATAGGACCAAGTGGCCGAGTACCAGTACGAACGACCGAGTCTGGGTCATCCATATCTGCGAAATATTTTCCCACCGAGGTGGGTGAACATCTAATAGATGTTAGTGTGGGACACAGGGCCATAGATGGTTCTCCATTTAGAGCTGCTGTTTACAATCCCAATGCGATAAAAGTGACCCGTGTGCCAAATGGGGTTGTTGGAAGACCTGTCGAGATTGAAAGTAAGTCTGTCAACAATGTACACAGAAAAATATATTCCCAGTCACCCGAGAATCTGTACTAAAAGTGTATGCTTAATTTTATCCGCTTCTTTCTTTCAGTTCAAGGACGAAATGCTGGACCGGGTCATCTTGCTATTTTAGTTGATGGGGGACGAGTGACAAGTCAAGTTAAAGCTTTGGGTGATCATCGTTTTAAAGCAGTTTTTCTACCACATGATACGGGTCCACACTCAGTCGACATGACTTTCAACGGAAATACTGTACCAGGTAGGCTTTCCTGTTGTTCATTAGATTTCTGACTTCCCCTTAATCATGGTTTGCACATTTCTCACTAGTAGTGAACATTTCTGTGCCTCTTCGCCTTAGACTTGTTGGAAATCATTGTCACTTTCATTACAAACGATGACTTGACATTTCGGCGGACACTGATGATTAGATATTATTTGCATAAGTGTTGCGCAAATTCTGAGAACTACTAAAAAGCAAGCATTAGATCCCATTTCGTCAAAAGAAATTCTTAAAATCGTGTGCAAATCGTTGTTCCTATTTGAGACCATTGCTTTCGTAAGTTTGATGTGATAGGAATAAAGCATTAGGAATCGATTGCATCAAGAATCATAATCAACAGTAAATGGAACAGAACACATCCACAAACCGTCTGCACATCGTAGCCTAAGCATTTCACAATGACTAACAGTAAATATGAAGTGGGTAATAAATTTTTGAAGTGAAGTAATACATACATATGAATGCATTTTATACTGAGCATAAGCGAAAGAATTAAACGAAGTCTCCATTATATGTGCTCACAAATTCTATCATGATATTTTTGCAACCGCGATATTTATTTGCAAAATCCATATTAACTGTAGTCAGAACATGAAAAACTCTATACTATTTCGCAAAGGTTTGCAGAGAATTTCATTTTGCTTTGTACAGGCTACCACCTCTGCTCTGAGTGAGAATTGAATAATGCAATAATCCATCACATAAGATTAGAAGTAAATTGTTGAATATTTATATTTTCTCGACGGGTGCAAAAGCGGTTGCTATAATAGGACGCATTTTGTGTACACTGAATAAATTGCTCATCGTAGAGCCCTTAAAGCACGCTCTGAACTCTGAACCTAACATTAGGTTCAATTCGTAAATTGTTTTGATAAGAATGGTGAGCCATTATGGTATTTGAAGCGTCCATAATAATATTTAGTCCTATTCTGTATCTTACATACAAAGATTGCTCATAGATAGGGAGGGGAGAATAGATTTCAGTATAACACTGAATGAACGGTATATGTAGAACACTATGATGAGTCTGTTAAGAAAGTGAAGAGTTCAATGCATTGTCAAAGTAGCATGAGCGTGAAACCTGTGGCTGCAATCACGTTAGTAGTAATTTATCTGCTACTAATACGAGTAAACCTGCACACAACAAAAATTCCTCAGTTGTATTAGACGCATTCGCTTATTTGTGCATAACAACATTCATGTGTTGCTATTTTATTTTCTATTGATATAGCCATTACCATCTTGCTATTTATGTTTTCTCCTCTAGATTCGATGAAGACTACTTTTACTGACGCATGATCTTAGCCAAATCTAATCTTTAGTTCTCAAGTTAGGTTAGAGTGGTCTCAGCCTGAGTAAATAACATAGACATGCAAATGCAATCATTATTAATTGTTACTAACAGGTCACAAGGCGTTTTCCCGTACATTTGACAACCCACCTTACCAATTTGGTAAAGTTTGCAATGATTCATGCACGGCATAGTAAAAAAAAATAGTCCTGATCAGCTTTTCATCTGTTCGACATTTACATCTCTTCTACACTTTCCATTTTCGGTTTTCGTGGAACGAGAAGAAACAAAATTTTGTGTTTGGTATTTTTCAAAAAAAATTCTCAAGATTTGCATAAGTGACAATAGTGAATCGAGTGAATGTATGTAGGGAACTTTGATTCATTGCTCAAACAGTGTCAAAAAAAACTATTTTTATGGACGCTCATGTGGAACGATTTTTGTACCAACAAACACACTTTGTTGCAAATAAAAATAAATGGTTTAGATAGAAAATTTTAACATTTCGAACAAAATAGCATTGCTGTGAACATTTGTGAACACTGACCACGTTTCAGCATTCCGCACAAGTTTTTTTAACATTTTATACTACTTTACAATTAATCTAGCCATTATGCGCGCAGTTTATTTATCTTGTAAGATCCCCTAATCTTCCCTTTTTAGACAGTTACAGCTCCACGCTGTTTTTAATCGTGTATGTCTCTTAGCAATCAAAATGGTGCTGGTGCGGTCATTAGGGGATATTTTAACAGTACCGTACAAATAATCTGTATTTTTAAACCATGTCTAATTAATAAAATTTTACAATCATTATCAAAATGTAGTCCTACATCTGATGCAAAGATGCAATCTTCCTTTCAGGGATTATCCTGATGAACTCCAAAGCACTAGAATACCTATAGTATACTGTCAAAATCGTGATAAACGTATCTTACAACAAACCTACCCCATTTGTCTTGTATTAAAGTAGGAAAGGTCTGTAACAATTACAATGTATGACAATCCTCTTCTTACCATACACTCAAATACATCATGCACCCACCCGTACAAGAATATCAATATTTCTCGAGAGAATTATTGTATCTACTTTATAAGTATTACCTAAGAATACAGACATTCAGACTGTGTACCTTATAATTCTGGTGTACATGTTCTCCATTATTGTTGCGCAATAAAAATTTATACTTGAAATAAAAATATTATATTAGGAGTGGTCATAGATAAGTATGATTCACTCTGCAATACATATATCATTACAACTCGTACCAAGATAGATATCTCATCCATGCTCGTACTAACAATAAAAGTGTATAGAAGGAATCATGATATCCGTATCCCGCGAAATGGTATATTCTGGTTACCTACGCTTTATTACTAGTTATATGTTGTCGTGATTTTTCGTAAAGAAAGGATGGATGGCTTCTCTTCCAACTCGAGAGAAACGTGTTATCGAATCTTGAACAGGCGAAACCAGGCGTTGATCCCCTAAGTTGAACGTGTACGTGTAACAGAGTGCATTGTATGCATGAGCAATGGTAATTTACCATACAAGACTTAAAAGGTGCACACAGAGGTGTGTGTGTGTGTGTGTGAATGTGGGTTGTGTTTGTAGGATTGCATGAAGCTCATCCTATGAGGGATGTAAAGATTCGTCATACATTCAATGTAATCCCAAAGGTTACACTACAAATCTTGATTTTACTCACTCAAAAGAGAATGGGAGAGATTTAAATGGAGACAAGTTGAAGTTTCTATAAAGTTTCTTGTATGACGGAGTGCGGATAGTGAATGCTTGGATACGTACTTAAAGTTAGTGGTACATTAGAGTATGTATTTATATGGAAGTGGATTTCCACGTTATTTACTTATTGTTAGTGTCTACCTGTACTGTTCTATGCACACCTTGTCGAGCCGGCCTCCTCTTCTCTAGCATTTAACGTCTCTCTACCAGTAGTATCATATAGGTAGGTACATATTGTTCAGCAAAGATTCCTCCAAGTCTTAATCTTAAATCCAACCAAGCAACCCCTTCCCTTACCTTTCTTGTATTATACTATTCACTTACCTTACTTTACCACACGAATACTGCCTCGAGGACAAAACTACTTACAACTAACGTACTGACTGACTACACTCGACAGCGATATATTCTCCCTTTGAATTTTTATATTATTTCCTCTTAGAATGCTGGAATAAATCGAACGCGAGACAACGCTTAGTTTCCTCCAGACATGTTAGACTCTATATTTACGGCAGAAGTGGTATCGGCATTTTAAAATTCCTTCACGTAAAATTCGAAGATTTGCGTTTGGTGATAGCATTCGAGTTTTCTGTTGGGGGGTGCACTCACAGACACACTCACACACACACTTTACAAATAGTGTACTTACTTGAACATACCTTTGCTACTGAGTGGTGACATTGACTGTGCATTCCTTTCTTAACATATTAGTCTACATACTTTCTGTTTAGTTGTTGCTTTGAAAGCCTCATGCACGGACTGAGAGTCAAGTTGTGTGTGTTCAATACAGGATTTTGAAATGTCTTTTGTAGACATTCTCGGAACTGTTCAATGAATAATTCAGGTGTTATACCCCATAACAGATCCTCGATACACATTTTTTTTGTATATTAGTTATTTCTGAAGTGTGATTTCAAAGAAGATTCGTTTGCCCAAGTAGTTTAGCTATAATTTAAAATCGCCTTGTGGTTTAGTTTCGTGTGTTGTGCTCTCTGTATTACTTTAGTTTGTCTCACGCTTTAAGTTCTGATTGAGACGTGTCACATTCAATAACAGTGAAGCTTCAAGTTATGATAATAATACTGTCAGTTCTACTTTGGGGCTAAGCAGTCGGTTTGTTTTCATGATAACTGTGACAGGAATCTGGAAATTTTACTTAACATTATTGCATATTCAGTACATGGGATTTTTCTTACGTGGATCTCTCTTAGTTGGATTCCGCTAAAAGTTCAGGTAAACTTAATACTAATTTCTTTTCTTTCTAAGTATATAGGTTTCGAAGTTGATGTTTTCACGACTCGTTCCTTTTCATATTATTTGAAAGGGATACCTAGTTTAATTTATCGCTAAGGTGAAAAATGATTCTACTTTGAACATTGCCGCAAATGCTTTAATATCATTTAATTCCAATAAATTGTTGCGAAGAACACTTGATTTGTTGGTAAGCCACAGTACAGCCTATATAGTAAAATCAATCGCATGTACTATGGAATTTAAAAGAATTACACAAGCAAATAGGTTCATCGATTACAGGGTTCATATAGGAACCTCATTTTTTACAGAACCTTTTCAATTAGAGCAATTGAAATTGTATTGATTGTAGTGAAGTAATTTGCCGTCAATTGGGCATCAAAGTGTTGAGTTGTACAAATTGAATTGCATATTTTGCCTCTGTGTACAGATGGATACACTGTTATTTGTACAAAAAATCCTGCTCAATCACTTTGTTCGTTCTCGCATACTGATTTTAATTCTATTTACGACTTGTACCTTTGAAAGTTTTAGTTTAACTTGAAACCATGTTAAAGTAATTTGAGTACGTATAACATACAATGAGAGCTGACATAATTTTGTCCTCTTTCACATCAAAATATTTTGTATTTTTCTCGTCTGCTGATTATCTTGGCGTGTAAATTCATAGACTTAAGTGTGACAAAGAAAGGGATCGTGTAGTGCAACTATGGCGAAGGATAAATGCTAACTAAAATGCAAGCTACAAAATATAATACCTATGAATTTTCCCATAAATCATGGTCTATTCGTGAACAAAATCTAGATTCAAACTGTTACTTATTCTTGTTAGATGGAAAGGCTTAGAAGTAGAGAGGCACGACAGGTTTGATTCACAGTTCATATCGCCTGCTCCAGAACATGCTGTAAGTTGCACCTCTACTCTATTTCAGTATAAATATTACAACTTATGAATATACACGGTAATCGTATTCTGAGCCGGCTACTTGCAGGTGTGTGACAGATTTCTGGTCCAAAACAGGTGCGCTCAGGCTATGTGTACTTCTCATCGTATTCACTGTAGCTTAACACAAAGTAGTTATTAATATTGGGTAAGCATTCGTAGTAGCGTATTTTCGTTACCTTTTGATTTTCTGTAAATGCTAAATATTCCGTTCGCTGAAGAAACTTGCTGGGCTTTGAAGAGACAGTCGCCTGATTTATCTATGAGAGTAAATGGAAGACAAGTTGAGTGCATTTGACTGAAAGCTTATGCCAAGTACGGTACAAGCAATTTGAGTGCTCCTCACTGTAGTAGGTCTCTTTGCGCTCATTTGAAGCATGATTCCTTTTCAGTGATGCATTTTCATGGAAATTATTGACAATCAACCGTAAAAAAGTTATTCTTATGCATGTACTACTTTACTACTTTGTATTCAATAAAACACTTTATCATGTTGCTTTTTTCAACTATTAAATGCACCCAGTTAATGTAGTGGACCACAACCAACATTCTTTCTACTTGAACCTATCTGAGTTGGCAAATAAGTTGCGAATCTGATTAATTGCTATCAGTCGCAAATTCCTTGTGTAATTACTAAGATGGACCTTGTATTCTATATAATGAAAGTACTATTGCGCATTATACAATGGCACTTATAAAACGTAAGACCAGCAGAATGCATTCACAATTGTACTCTTTTAAACTCATTATTTTCCCAAGTAACAGCACAGATGATTACATGTACTGATAAGTGTACCTACATGTCATTAGATTACGTACGGTTTATAACACTAGTTAGTACCTCTCAAAGGATTCTGCAGGATGAATTTCAAACTGTTGACTAGTTAAAATGTAATGTTACACCTCAGACTACACGCATTGTAGTACTAAAAGCAATTGGAGTGTATAAAAGTTCGCGAGCAACGATCTATCACTACATGACACGACATGATCGGCGTTCACAAGACAGACAGAGAGGTAATAAGACTTTTGCGTACTTCAGTCATTCATTATGTCTGTGCTGATGACGGAGGAAAGGCTCATAGGTTAATCAACCTTTGTAGCAGTTAGTTAAGGTGTCTTCTGTGATAAAACTGAGTAACTGTGTGAGACTTTGATAAACCCCGGATTACTTATCTTATCTGTTGGTTGTTGCTGCCATTGTACATAATGTAAGGCGAGTGGGAATACATAAATTGTCTTTTCTAAATGAAGACGTGTAGATGACTGTATTGTGTATCGGACACAATTGACAATGTGCTTGCATTTACATATCACGCATACACACTATGGTTTATTGCTCACATCAGTCAGTAGTAGCATTATTCATTATGCATGTTGTTCAATTCACACTTGTCGTTAAACAGTGTATATACTATAGTCTTGTCGTAGCAGTTGGCTTAATAGAAAATGCAGTCGTGTGTGATGTATTCGGTTGAGAACTGTTTAGTATTTTAATAGGTCAATTATGTGTGCTAAGTAAGGTGAGTTGACTTTTAACAAACGTGAAGGCACGTTACGAGACTACACTCTCTCGTTGTGGTAATACACCGCATTGTTTGCCATGGTGTTGCATTTCTATTCTGAGTGCCAACAATGAGCTCAAATGCATACTATAGGTAGTCAGTGGCTTGCGGTCTTCTCTAGTCTGCTTCTCCGACATTACACTGTACTGTAATTCATTATAAGAAATAATAGTATGCTATATAATGAAATTTATGTTAATAGTAGATAGGTAACTGCACTGTTAGTGGCAATTGTTGTATTTGTACACGAGTATGTCAACTTGAATGATTAACAGGGGATTCTTACTTACCATTTGCTACTGTACTACTACTACTGCAACATGTTTATAATAATGACATGGAAGGGCATTTCCGTGGGAAAATGTAATGAAATTCTAGCTGTGGTGTAGAATTGGTAGAATTGTTGTTGTTGTAGCGGTTAAAGGCAAAGTGGGAGAAGGAGAGAGAGAGAGAGCATTTGAACACAGTAGTTGCATTTAATAAATAGATAAAGGTAGAGAGGTAACCGAAGAAAAATGAAGACAGACTCCCTTTAATAATGGTCGCAGTAGGCGCGTTTTCCATTGTCATTGCTTTAGCGTTGTTTTATGTGTGGACAAGGCAGTAGACACCCAAGTAAAAGGAGCATGACACATTGAACTGTCTTAACTGTCATGGGCCTGTTCGGTATATGGTAGTAGTAGGTTAAGTGAGGTAGGTTGTGACATGGCTGTGCAAAAAGTAAATAGAGTAAAAATATTGTACTCATAATTAGAATTCTTTATTAAATTTCTCTTCAGTCTCTCGTCTCTCTCTTAAGCTCTAAATACATACTGAATCAGTGAGCAAAGTAAACCATGCTATGTAGGTGCAATTCACTGTGACTCGTCTTATTGCTCTTGCTTGTCATGAGGGTGGCTGATAATTTCTGTCTTCACATAAAGTCAACAAAATGCAGTTTTATGATGTATTACTTTACTATGGGTAGCTGGTGTTTGTGTTTAGTACACTCATTCTTAGATTAGGCGGAATGATGCACTTGTAAAAGTAATTTTGATGCTGTTTGTGAACTCTTTACGCTCTTGTATCACTGTTGGTGAAAATCTCAATGGTTTGCGAGCATCAATCGAAATTAAAGCATGGCAGCGGTAAAACAATTTGCAATTTGGAAGAAAAAGCGTGGCAATTGGAGCTGCAGATAGGAATGCAATAAAGTGTCTAGCAGATATACTGCATAGCTACTATGTACTTTTGTTTCTAATTTATTTCAAAGTTTATTGAAGTTAGTAAGAGTAGTAAGCAGTTAGCGTAATTGAGAGTCAGTGATAGAAAGACGTGAGCGATTTCACGTTAGGCTGGATTCATCCGGTATAAGCGAACCTTATTGCATGCATTATAAACCTATAGGCCATGCCATAACTTTTTACGCTGCTGCTACTGAAGAGAGTATATTAGAAATTGAAACGATCCTCTGTATCATTCGATCATTCATCTTCTTTGGCAGATAGGATATTCTATAAATTGTGAGCAAATGAGCTCGCTCTTGACTCTTAGAGAATGAGAGACAGAAAGAGAGACCTAGTTTTTTGCTCACGCATTCATCTATTTCACTTGCAGACATGTACATACAAACACAAATATTTTCAATTGTAAACTTTTCAAAGTGTAAGGATTTCTTTAACGAACATGTAATTTAATGCTAGACTTTAACTACACAAAAATTTATCTATTTTGTATTATTTCACATCCGATTTGAGTGTGTACTCGATTGTACGTACAAGGCAATGCATTCTTTTGTATTTTCAGATAAGTGTGTAATTTTCCTTGCTACATCTCTTACGAATTCCGCGTTGCACATAGTACAACAATTTTCGTATCTATCTGTAATCTTCACAATGAATTCCATGAATAAGGCATATGGAAGTAGTAAAAGATGCGTTGTGTACAGAGTACTCTGAATGAATAGTATCTGTGTATCAGTATGGAACTTTATACACAAGAATGTAATTTAGTCTTGGCTTTAGGTGATTTTGAGCATGTTTTATGCATGGGTTGCCCTCGGCCTCCGTGTCCGTGTGTTTACACAGATTTTGTCCTTAGCATTGTGTATTTGTTTATCTATTGTATTCAATTCCGTTGTGTTCCTCTGTTCCATTGTGCTGTGAGCAAAATTACAATCTTTTCAATGCTAGAAGGTATTCGAAATGCGAGCGATGCAAATGCAAGTGTTTCTGTTTACAATTGAGATTAAGCACAACGTGCTAGTCAGTGATGATGATGAGATGATGTGAGTGGGCCACAACACAGATCCGATGAGAGGGAACTCCCATTAAATGGTACGCTGCTAAAAATGAGCATATCGAATACTTACAATACCTGTGCAAAAGTCTCAGCTGAAAGCAATGAGTCAATTTACGTTAATTATGTGCAGCATACAAAGTGCTTAGGTTTCATCTTCGTGTTGGATCGACATGCCGAAGACTCACTCAGCCTCGTCTACTCGACACAACAACCTCCTTGTACATATACAATTAGTAGTATAATATTCCATTGACTTGTTCACAATAACTGTGAAGTTCCCTGATAACAAATGAATTGATCGCAGCAGACAAACGAAACGTGTACTCGCAGTTTAAGGAAAAGTTAATAGACTTGCACTGCAATAATATTAACAGCTTAGATTTCTGTACTACGTAGTCGGATGCAATAAAGCTACCTAATGAGTGTACAAGCGATATGTGTACGTGTATGCATTCATTCATTCATTCACTCGTGTTTCTGTAGTTATCGTTCGTTAGTTACGAGGTTGTACTAGCATTTGGACGGTACTTGTAACGCGTTGTTATTATTATGGTATTTAGAAGCAGACGGAACTGCACACCAATACAATGAGCATCACTTATTAGTTTATGAGTGAGGATGATCAACAAGCATAAAAGGCAACCCACTTTTTGTGTCGAGAAAAGAGACGCAAGTCATAGTTAATAGTCAAAATGTGTAGCATTCAGCATATATAAAAGTAATACATTCTCTATTGTATAGAGTTCTTCTGTTACATGCATATAGAGTATATAGGTACAGTGTTTGCTGTGTCTGCATGTACACAGGATAGATAAAAGTGTGTAATGTTGCCGTGAATGTACATATTTGTAATGAGATGAATGGGCAAATGTGTTTTTATCTCTGAGTCACACTCCTCTCTTGAAACTTTTATTCGTTTGGAAAGGTAGAGAAAAATGGGGTCTGCGCAACCTGCTAACCTTATCGTCTCATCTGATTTCTTAAGTTAATATCTCGTCGATGTTAATTATCCCAGAAAAGGTTCGTTTTTTCTGTCTAGCTTTCTTGCGCTGAATGAGAATTCTTCACTTGACCACTTATTACTGATTTTTATGCTGGTCGTGATTTGCTGTGGCAGTTGTGTCTTACATGCAATTTAAGTGCAATGTACGAGTGCACGGAAAATGCGAAAGAGTCTAGGGAATGTATTGTCCATAAAGTTTTCAATAATAATACTTATTACCACTGACAATGAGAGAGAAACTTTGATCTATAACTCTCTTGGAATTAATTAACACTGTACAAATCTGCAAGTTAGCCCAATTTGTTTGCCTTTAGTTCTAGTGCTATGTTAATAATGTTGATGACATAAACGAAGAAATTCTTGTTTTCTCTTTGTCTATCAACAAGTTTGGGAAAGTGTCTCAAAGTATAATCGTGGGGCGTGCAGTATTACGGTAGCTGTTCAACTTTTCTTGGATAAAGTTTACATTGTATCTGAGTAGTAGCTAATGGCGCTCCTTAGTATTCTGTCAATCCAAAGAAATAACAATGTGCCCCAGTTACAGCTGCATATACAGCAATGGCAGAGGAATAATGGGTAATTTTAATCAATTTAAATAGTATTGTCTATACAATTGTATTAATATTGAAGTTGGCTCTGTTTGAAAATGATATGCCGACAAACCAAACCAGAACTCCTTTGCTCTTGATTTCTTTGATTGTGTATAGAGATTTTCTTTGGATGGATAATATTCAGATTATTACACGTTTTTTATGAACATTCAATGTTGTATGGTTATGAATACAGGTATAAGTTTGGTTCATTCGTAAACAAGACATAATGTGTTTGATTGCTGTGAGTTCATTTATATGGAGGAATCCACGTATTTCTTTGCTAAGCGTAGGCTGGAGTGATATATAATAGCAAGGATGTGGCAGAGCCCAGCTTAAGATTGCAACTCTGTTATCACGATCGAATCTTCTTTGTGCAGACTTTTCAATTGCTTCTTCTATAGTGCAACAAAGATTTAACTTTTCTTGCAAATATTTTGCAGCCCAACAGCTGTACAAGAGAATACTGGATTGCCCTGTCCTCGTATTAGTGTTAACCTGTAAATGAAGTAAAATTTTAACTTTTCTTTACTCGACTCTCTTCCTGCCTACCTTGTCTTGTCATATCCCTTGTTTGTGTTGGTGATAGTATTAAGTATATATTGTGGCAGTATGTGCTGCATTGTATATAGTGGAATTATACTAATAGTGGTTGTAATTCTTCTTACGCTGCACCTACTACATACTTCTAATGCTACAAGTATTAAAGAGGAAAAAAGAAGGTAGATCAAGTTAGAAAGCTTTGGTTGCAGTAATAATTATATGCAGAGAAGCCCATAGGGCTTTGTCAGCTTGTACCGTTACATTGCCCCGGTGGTGGTGTGATATTGCCTACGTTATCTTTCTGTAGTTGTCTTTTACAATCGCAATCGTTATGACGTTCTCTTCACCACTACAAAGTTGTACGTACGTATATATACATACTATATACTATACACACGCACTACTTACCCATTCAAAATTGTTGATTTTATTCCGCTGCTCTTGTCTAGTCACACAGTAAAGATTTTTTTCCCGTTCTGCTGATGTTATGTGTAAAGTAGGTATAGAAGTGTTGGTAATGAATACTCGTAATGGTATTTGGTGGACATACATTGGGTCGGCCTACTGCAGAATGAATTCGTGAAGCTATATTACCAATGTAACTACAGATCTTATACTACTAATTAGAGATCACTAAATTAGTTGCAAGATATCTGTATACTGTCCAATAAATCTAATGTACCTACACTTTTTCAATAATAATTTGTGCCCATTTAAATATACAATGTGCAGCACAAGGTTAATTGTAGGGTTTTCATGGAAGGAATGTCGTATTCCATTCGCGTCTCCAATACAAGTCAGGCCTTTGTTCTAAATGCGGTGACAGTACGCCACAACTCACAGGAATACCTCAAGAATTTCGTCTGGTCGTTGGTGTTAGTAAAAAACGAAATTAACACACGTGAGTGGTCAGACCATTATTATTATTGCATGGTGACTTTGAAATTCATTCATAAAGTCTACAACAAATACACCAGTATGATACTTGTGTATTTTTACGAGTGTAACGTTAGATCGAGTATGTAGGTTTTTTATCTACCACTGCATTTATCTTTAGGCTCCACACACACGATTGCAATCAATGCTTTTCAGTGTAACTACGGCTTTGCCAATAGAGGTACTGAGAAGAGTAAGTAGTTTAGTGATACATATTAACATGTACTATACCTACATAGAAAATTTAATCTTATTCACCCAGTGTGTTATGTATACTCTATACAAGCATAGATGGAATGCAGGAAATCATTTGTGTCTATTCATTATTGCCTTTATCCCGTATATAATTGTTGGGCCTCCAATTTTTCTCTATCAGCATTCTTAATACCCATCTATCAGAAAGAAACTACACAATGTTGGTCTGTGCGTATTACTGTTACTTTGAGGTACGGGCGATAATGTCTCAAATGATGTACCGAGATTGTGTGTATATACGTAATGCTGATAGTGATGGTGCTGAACGAACATTCTTTAATCCGTACACTCACTTGTCTTTGCTCTTTTCTTATTACAAAGATTCTTTACATTAGTCTCTTTGTCCGTGTCTCAAACCACGTATTATATTATATTCGAAAGCCATACCAACATCAACATAGTTTCTTCTACTGTTGTCTCATTATTCATCGAAAGCTAAAATATTGAATTCCAATACAAAGGAAATGCTTAAGAAGGGGGGATTGCTATATGATCAATTGCCTATGCTGCCCA
>JABASC010000420.1:0-41257 GCA_019776185.1 Plutomurus gul
CATTTATCGTGATGCGAGTCCATAAAAACTCTGCCAGCCTTTCTAAGTTCCAAAGTAAGTTTAAAAAAAATTCACTCATTAATATACATTGTGCTCCACTGCCTGACAATTCGCAGAATCCTTTTGGCAGTTTAATTCGTTGACCAGTTCTCAAAACAGTCAAATTTACAATTATATTTTTTTGCTTAAAATTTTAAAATTGCCAAATGCCCTACAGTAAATGAATTTTTGTCATCGGACTGGCTAAATTGAAGAAACATCCAGCAAAATTTTATTTTGCATACATGAATTTTAGATCTAGTCCATTTTTTCTCAGATAGACGCGAGGGATTTGGTGCCCCACAGCAAAATCCATCATACATCATTAATTTAATACGAATACAATTTATTCTACAATATGTCTCTCCCCGATTAAATTTTTAAGTACCCGCTTTTTGTTCAGTAATGCTGTGCTTGATTCGGCAATAATATAGAAAATCACAATAAAAGGATTCAGAACATTTTGAAGGGAAACATTTAATTACTGACTTTTGGTACTTGAGTTACATATTTTACAGTATAAAGATTACATCCAGCGTCCGGCGTCCACAATAAACCTAATACTATGCATTCAAACCATCCTGGCATCAACACAATCAAACCACTTTGACCAACAACACCACTAAAAGATTTCACTCTACAATTCATAACTTTTTCAGAACACAAACTTGCACATGTCCACCACCTCCGATTTATTTTCCAGTGCCAATCAAAGCCTCGTCCATCAGATCGTCGTCGATGGCGTAGGGGGAGGCGTGGGAGGACGAATGTGGAGATTGCACCACCAAAGGACTTCGCAACAGGGCCGGTGAATTGGGCTGCGGCGAATGAACAATGTGAACGGACACAATTGGCAGCGGATTGCTCACCGCAGGTGAGTGAGGAGGCGAAGAGGAGGGGTTTGCAGAGCTGACTTCAGGAGGGGGCGGTGGCGGCATCGGGTTACTGCTACTGACTGCCCCCTGCGAACCATCTGCCTTGGAATTGTTAACGGTGCTTTCCGCAATGTCCATAACCAGCTGATCTTCGTCGGGACTAGGGACGGGCGACGTTGGCACAGGAGGACTCTCTTTAGCCGGTGGCTGCTGCGGAGTCGTCGGAATGACTGGAGTGGCCGAAGGCGCCTTGTCATCCGTCAGAGAATTCTGTGGATCGGGAGATTCCGGTGTTTCGTTTTCGGTGGAGGAAGCCTTGTTCGGACCACTCGGAGGATTCAATGTCGTAAGGAAGAGTGCTAGAGGTCAGCTGCTGCATCGAATTCGCAATATTGACAGATGGAATTGGAATCGTGGAAATACTGATTGGGTTCAGATTCGGAATCTGATTCGAACTGGAACTGGTAATCGTGTTGGCAATACTGTTCGTTGTAATATTGAGATTTCCACCCACCACGGAACTGTTTGCGGTGGTCACGTTTGAGTTGCTTGACAGAAGGCCGGTCCCACTACTGCCCCCAAGGTTTGAATGCAGGCCAGTATTTGAATTAGCCGCATTTAAATTAGTATTGCTGGAATTTCCACTGTTTCCACTTGAATTTGAATTCCCATGGTCCACGGCGGCCGTCGCCTCTACTGATTTCCCAGAGCTACTCTGACTCATCTCGACCGTTGTCGAGTCTGGTTCTGAATTTGTGAACTTGACCATTTCCTCAAGAAGAGGGGGGTCCTTGCTGTCTTTTCCGGATCCCAGCTTGTCCTGACTCATTTCACAAATCATTTCTAGCGCCGGCAAATCTGAATCCATTTTCTCGGGGGAGTTCTTCATTTCTTTCGATTCCATCGTCGACTTCATCAACAAGTTGGAGCTGGTGAGGCTGGTGCCGGTCCCGCTGCTGCCACCACCGGAAGAGACTACGGTAGTTGTGCTTGTGGACCCACTGGAACTGGTAGAGCCCATAGAGTCCAGAGCCAAATTACTCCTCGATTTTTTTGGAATTTGAAAATTGGAGTCGAATTTCGGTCCATCGAACATTCCAGACTCGAGACTCCTGACGGCGCCCGGCATAAATAGTTTCCTGGTCAATTCCTCGTCCGATTCCTTTCTTGGAAGTTTCTTCATGTCCTTCATATCTTTCACGGGATTCTTTTTTGGGTTCAGTTTATTGGGCAGCTTGAGTCCCCCCATGGGGCTGGCCAATTTCTTCACCAGTCCCTTCATCAACCCCTTCTTGTCTTTCGATATGTTTGTCATTTTTGTTTTGTTTATCGTCAATTTCAGTCCCTCACCCCCTCCGGGTTTCACCCTGTACTCGGGATTTGTGACCGGGCCACCAACCCCACCCGCTGAAATCTTCTTTTGCTGCAGCACATCAGTCGTGATGGCAGACGAGGCCTTCAGGTAATCCAACTTGCTCAATTCTTTCTTTCCAATTTCCGTTTCCACTTGCTGCGACTTCAGCTTATCAATTACGGCCAAAAGTCCGCCCTTTTTTCGTTGGGCGGCAGCGGCGGCTGCGGCCGCCGCTGCAACTGCAGCCTGCGTCGAGGACGAAGAAGAAGAATTCGAGGAAGAGGAATTAGAGTTTGAATTCGCGGCACTCACAGATTTCTCCATCGAGTTTTTCGTCATGTCCGACTTGTAGTTGGGGTATTCACTTTTCATCAGTCCCGGCATCATCAGCTGACAGTCACTCAACGCCTTCAGTGCGGGCAGCATCGGGTTCGGGATCAGAGACCCGGGAGGAATTGAAGACAGATTCTTGGCCACTCCTTTCGGTGAACTAATGAATTTCCGCTCCTTCAGTTTCTTCAAGGCCATCTCCGCATTAAATTTATTGGATGATGGAGAGCCCGTAGACACGGATTTCAGGGTGGACACGCTCGGTTTCCC
The DNA here is from genome assembly GCA_019776185.1 of Plutomurus gul. Classification (NCBI taxonomy): domain Eukaryota; kingdom Metazoa; phylum Arthropoda; class Collembola; order Entomobryomorpha; family Tomoceridae; genus Plutomurus; species Plutomurus gul. Next base: position 2,869 of record JABASC010000420.1, read on the forward strand.
CTGACTGGCCACTTTGGGGGATGTTGAATTATTGGAACCGGATGACGAATTATTATTGTTACCACCACCACCACTGTTGTTCATGCCTCCGCCGCTGTTATTACTGCTACTAACGCTCATACCGCTGTTATTATTATGACTGCCCTCCTTTTTCGGGGAATTCGGTTTCTTCATCATTGTGGTTGGGGATCGTTTTTTCTCCAGGTAATAGTCCTTCTTCTTCTTGTCCAACCTCTTTTCGTCGAACGGCTTCTTTGAAAGTTTATTCTTGTTGTCGCCCACTTTCGACATGATTGGCGTTACGGTGATCGTGTTTGGAATTGAAACAGGGTTGGGCAACGGAATAATTTCAATGCCGGGCCGAATGGCGGCCAATAATGAATTGACAGTGTTAGAACTTGAATTGGACACTGGGGTTATGCTCAGACTGGGCGTCACCAACGGTTTGAAATTCTCCCCTGAATTCTCCACGTTGTTGATCAGGGACTGCAAATTATGATCGTCCATTTGATCGAGGGAGATACTGCGCTTGGGGAAATTCTGTTGTTTGGACTTTTTCGCAAGCTCCTCACTCTCCTCAGTCATGCTGGCGAGCATTTTGCTAGCCAAATATTCCATGGAGGAATTGTTGACTGGGGTGATGTCGATGTTCCACCTTGGGTCCGGATTGTCTATCCCCAACTCATTCATCAGCATCCCTATGGCGGAGGAGGAGGGCGTTTGTGCCCGGTCGCTGCACTCTGAAATATCCGAACTCTCGCTCGGTCTCCGCTTCGGACTCATTTTCATCATCCTGGGACTTTTGGGGGAAGGGGAGGGAGATGGGCGAGACATACTCGAATTACTGATGGGACTGGGCGAACTTGGTATCGGATTTGTTGGCATGTCAGCCGTGGCCTTCCTTTTCCTCCTCCGGCCTCGCTGTCCCACTTGGTCCAGAAGGCCCAACAACATGGAGGGCTTCGTATTTTGATTCTGCATTAACATGTTCATGTTCATCATCATGTTTGGGCCCAACCCCGATAAATTCTGCAGATTTTGCAAATTCTGCAACGTTAATCCCCCCAAGTTTGGGAAATTGTGGAACAGGGGATTCATTGGGTTCATAAAGTTCATCATGTCCATTGACTGTTGAAAATTGTTCACGGGAGAGATTGTGTAGGCGGGGGGAGGGGGTGTGATGCGTTGATTGTTCATCATGACCATCCCCGGCACGGGGTTGTTGATCGTGTGCTGCTGCTGTTGCACGCGCTCAGACTCTGCCCCACAGGAAATCTCGTTACTTTGAATCTCTTTGTAGGTGTTGACGGGGACGCTGTAGTCCGGGTTTGGGGGCTCCGTCTTCACTTTCATGCTTTGCCAACGACGAATCACGGCACGCAGCGTTATAGGAATCGACATGCTGCGCTGCACCACTTTACAAGCGTGCTCTTCCAGAGTGGGAATTATGTCTGCGGCGTTCGCAATTGCATGGAGGCGACATTGTGGATGGGACACGTCACGGAGGTCAAATTCCAGAGTGACCAGAGAGTCGTCCAAAGGATGCTGGAAGGAGACCGCTAGATTCTGATGCGTTAGAGCGTTTACTTCGAAAACGATCGGATCCGCGTCTAATTAAAACAAAATGTTTTTCATGCAATTATTATTGTAAAAACTGATTTTTTTTAATATTTAGAATTTTACCTGGCTGGCTGCCAACGCGAACACAGCTGCCCACGAGCGTGTTGAACGTTAATTGTTGTCTCAGAATGGAAACAACTTGTGGAAGTTGAGAGGCGAGAGTGAATGAGATTGATGATACATAAATTCCTTCCAGCTGTTGAGTTTCCGTCATGAAATAGCAATGCATCTGGTCTGGCAAGGCCTGTCACATCAATAAATAAAATTTTAATTGTAATCATTGTTGTTACATTAATTAAGATCGAGTAAAATTGATTAACTCACCACAAACAATCCACGGTCATTGGAACAGTTTAATGAGCCGTTGGAAACGTGGTGTGCCACCAAACTCAATATCGGTTGAGGATTCGTAAAGTCAAAACAATGAATTCCCGTAGTTGTCTGAATGGCTTTCAGCAAATCTTTACACATTGGAATCGATTTCCCCAGGTTTACCGTAAAGCAGGCAGGAAGAGCCGTACTATTTGTTGCGTTCAGTGTACCGTAGCGAGGAATACTGAAAAATGAATTTTTTAAATTAGACAAAATAATTTTTTTTTCCTAAACACAAATAATTTCAGCCTTCCAGCTTACCATTTTCCTTCGGGTGTTCGCATGTTCGATACTGTGGTGTTCATCTGGAGTTTATGAGAGGAGGAAGCCTGAATGGACACCGTGGCAACTGTCCCCAATTTCCTGTCAATTATCGTCTGGACATCGGTGGGTAAGGTGGATTTGTTGGCCACGTCGAGGAATTCATATGGGGAGATGTAGTAAATCAGTTTGACAGGGTGGCCCCCCTTCCGGGGCTGTAACAACCCCAACAGAGACTTCATTACAATTACTTCGCCATCATTCCATTGCACGTATGTGCTGGCCATGGTTGCTAAATCAGCCTCTAATGCTTGCAGTGCTATGAATGCTTTGCTTTTTATCTTTTTGTCCGCATTCAGTAGATAAATCGCAACGAGTCCTTTCAGATGAGCTGTAAAATCCGTAAAGTCATTTTGTTTCAAGCACTCTACCATTTCCGGACAACTCTGCAACAATGTAAACAACAGAAACACAAATTTTAGAATTTTGTAGCTATCACCATAAAGTGACACAAGGAAGTTTCTAGATGAATCTGTAATCATATCACCTGTTGTTCCGATTTTCCATCGTGTTGGATTTTGACCTCTTGGACAACTCCGGAAGGGTCGATCAGAAGTTCTAAATAAAACATGTCGGAGGAAATAAACCATTCGTTTCCTGTTGCTCCGGGTGTAAACTTAAGTCCCAACTGACGAGATACCATTTCCAGTCTCTCCACCATACTTTGCAAAGAGTTCACTTTAATCGACTGTTGAAGGGAATCCAGACATTTTTGCAAGTGCACTTTGTCATTTTGATCCAAAATACACCGACGTTCCTATCAAATATTAAGTATAAAGGTCATAAATAAGTATAACACGAGGTAGCCACTACAAAGACACGGTTTGGATGATATTTATTTAGAAAATTAAAATTACCATAAGAGCAACACGAATATTCTTGGCAGTCTCCCCGAGTGGTTTCAGTTGCCCAGATTTTAAGCGTAACTTTTCCATCATTAAATCCATCTGCCACCGTGGGGGTCTTTCTTCCAGTGGTTGGGTAAACGACACATGCCCAGTGATGTTCGTGTTCGGCTGTTGGGGAGTGTGTAGTCCTGAATTGTCAACATTATTTGTGCTTGTTGACATTGCAGCGGGCTCCACAGCTGCTGGAGGTGGTGAGGGCGACCTGAAAACAATGGGCAATGGCAAATTTTAAATACAATACAAAATTTATTACATGTAGGAATTTTCTGACCTAAATATATTTTAAAAAACTGTAAGGTAGAATTTAGAAATAGTTATTGATTTAAACAAATAATTTTAAGAAAATAAACAAATTAAACAAACACAGATCGATCAGATGATTTTGCAATCTTTGTCATCTGTTTCTATTTGAATAATTTATGAAAACTTATAAGTGTCCATAAATTGTTGGTTGTAATTAGGAATAATTTCGGATTAAAAATAAGAATTAAAAAATAGTAGTAGCAATCTTACATTCTTAGAGAAGGCCCAACCAAACCACAGTAATTGTACGCGGTCGGTGATTATCAATTCAACATCTACACTATATCAATGAATCAGAATTTTATAGAAGTGAAATGCGTCCGAGTGCAACTAACCACCAGCCCAGCCAGAGCCAGAGATGAAAAAAGAAGAAACTGACTGAATTCAAAGTTTGAATGAAGTTTGATTGAATACGATAGACGATAACCTGCCAGAGTTGACACAAATAAGAAATGAGAGCGCTGCTCTGCTTTTGTAAGAATAGACTCTCCCCCCAGGATACAGCAATAGGCGCGAGTCTTCCAAGATATGGAGGAGCAAGTGAAGAGCGGCAAGCGATCGGGTTCTCCGGAACCGGAAATAACCGAAATCGAAATCCCCGTTAAGGAGGCTGACGATGGATCGGACGATGAAATCATTGGACCACAACCGTTGGCTGCACCCCCACCCAAAAGGCGTAAAGGTACTTATTAGCTGTAAAATTAAAAAAAATATTGCGTCATCAAACAGCTAAATATTCTTAAATTCTCTTTCCAATTTGACATTCTAAATTGGTTTCCTTTACTTTTTCTTACAGTAGAGTGGTAATTGGTTTTGAATTTTATTTCAGTTTTGGAGCACGAGGACATTTACCTGGAAAATTTGCCTAATTCGGAATACTATGAGAAAAGTTACATGCATAGAGATGCCATCACCCACATTGCAGTTACAAAGTTAGATTTTAATACTTTCTAGTTAAACTACTATGTTTAATAAACGTAATTAACGGTGCCAATTTTTTTATATCACAGGACTGATTTCATTATAACTGCAAGCTGTGATGGGCACGTAAAATTCTGGAAAAAGATGGAACTGGGAATCGAGTTTGTGAAACATTTTCGAAGCCACTTGGGAAATGTGCAGGCTATTTCCGTCAATCACACTGGCACATTGTTGTGTACAGTTTCCAATGATAAGTCATTGAAGGTGTTCGATGTAATCAATTTTGGTAAGTGCAATATATGGAAAAATTTGTATGTCAAACTAGTAGTCACAACCGATTTTCGAAAAACTTGCAGCTCTGAAGAACATTTATATGATTAGGAAATCTGGGTCGATGTAAGGCAGAGGGCAGTGCCGGTAACAGGTTATGGGCGCTGATTTTAATTATTTAAGAGGGTCGTAGGGGTGGGGGAAATCTCCGGTCTTGCTGAAAATAATAATTGGAAAGGCGATTTCAGTTAGAGGTTGCCGTCTTCAACTTCACTTGCACTCTGCCTTACTCCCAACCTCACCGGAAATAAGTTTATTGAATATTGATCAATGTATTCATACGGACTGATTATACATATTTGAATAATGTTTTCTATTCTTATTACAGATATGATCAACATGATGAAATTGGATTACGTTCCTCAGACATGCGAATGGGTACACTGTTCAGGAGACGCAATTCCTGCTCTTGCTGTGTAAATGAAATTATGAATGTTTACTTATCTCTAATATTGATTGCTAGCTTATTAATTTATGTTTTAAATTACAATTTGCAGCACCGAGCAGTCCACAAAAAATATTTACATATACGACGGGAAAGGAACGAATGAGCCTATTAAGGTGTTGGACACCATTCACATGCATCCTGTAACCATCATTAAGTACAATGCAATTTATGAAGTTGTGGTGTCTGTTGACTCTACGGGAATGATTGAATACTGGACTGGTCCCAAATTCGATTTCGGTTTCCCCCGAAATGTCCGCTTTGACTCCAAACTTGACACGGATTTGTTTGAATTCGTGAAAGACAAAATCACATTATTTAGTCTTTCAATATCCCCAGATGGGAACATCATAGCATGTTTAACTTCCAACAGAAAGGTATTATTGATTTTAAACTTTAAGTTTTTGATATCAGGAAACCATTTGAAATGTGTTATCCATGAATTTTACTAGATAATTATTTTTTCATTTAAAATCTTACTAATTTCAATTTCCTCTTTTTATTATTGAATATATATACTTTATGTTTAAATAATTGCACACTATAGTTGATGCAGTCAATGGTCTACGGGTCATACATTGAAGAAGTTATTTGTAATTGTATAAAATGTCACTGTTTGATTTTTGGCTGAAGGTGTGCCTAATTAGGTTCGCCACGGGAAAAATAATGCGAATTTTCGACGAGAACCTTTCTAATATCCACGAATTACAACAGAAGAAGCAATTAATCCCCAGTATGGAGTTCGGTCGAAGAATGGCTGTGGAGAGGGAGTTGGAGAAATCGGAGCTGCTGAAAACGACAAACATGATATTCGACGAGAGTAGCAACTTTTTGCTGTACCCCACAGTGATTGGAGTGAAGGTGGTGAATGTGGTCACAAATCGTCTCGTCCAGCTCATTGGCAAGCCAGAAAACTTGCGAATTTTGCAGTTGGCAGTGTTTCAAGGGAAGTCCAAGAGATACACCGCAGCAACCACTGTAGAATTGGAGGCGGCCGAAAATCCCACGTTGGACGGTGTTATGCCAGATCCGACATTATTTTGTACTGCTTTTAAGAAAAATCGATTTTACATGTTCACCCGGAGGGATGCTGACGACCCAAGAAATTCCGAAACGGACAGAGATATTTTCAATGAAAAGCCTTCCAAAGAGGACATTATCGCTGCTACAGACTCCACAGGTAAATTATTTAGGATTTTATCCTACCTATTACTATGGTTCATCGTCCAACGTTGTTAACAATGGAATCCCGTATAAGTGGCAAATCATTCAAGGATTCTTTTATAAATTGAATCGTGGATCTTTTATTTTTCGTCCATCAGTCTCTTATATTAGAACTCAAGTATAATTAAACTGTATTATAAAAAATGTGCTTAATATGAATTATTCCAGTGGGCCAAAGAATTTACGAGACTGCAGTTGTGCACACGACAAAAGGAGATATTCATTTGAAGCTGTTTGTGAAAGAGTGCCCGAAGGCTGCCGAAAACTTTTGTGTACATGCAAAAAATGGCTACTACAACTCCCACATTTTCCATCGAGTCATTAAAGGTGAGTGGGTGTGTCTCATCTTTCGGTAACATATTGTTTACACTCTATTTCTATTCTATTTACACTAATAAAATGCTCATGTTTTGCTTGTTGTAGGATTCATGGTTCAAACCGGAGATCCTACAGGTAAAAAATGAATTTATTCCGAATGTAAAATATTTTCAAATACAAATGGCACCATGAACTGTCATTCATATATTTAAACTTGAACAAAAACTAGCTTTTTTACAGAGTTTTGAATTCGAATGTTTAGGTGTGGGCACGGGAGGGGAATCTATTTGGGGTGGAGAGTTTCACGATGAATTCCATCCGAATTTAAAGCACGACCGGCCATACACAGTAAGTATGGCAAACGCTGGACCTAACAGTAACGGTTCTCAATGGTTCATCACTGTCATTCCTACAGTAAGTGGTCAAAAGTTGCTTTGAAGCCATTGCCTCCCAACAAAACACAATCTAAAAAATAAAACATGTTTTTATGGAAAACTAGCCGTGGCTGGACCATAAACACACGGTGTTCGCTCGCGTCATCCGCGGAATGGAAACCGTGCAGAACATTTCGATGGTGAAGACGAATCCGAAGACGGATAAGCCGTATGATGACGTCGCCATCATCAACATATCCCTCAGATAAGCACCCTTAGCTTCACGCCCCTCCCCCACACCACCACAATTCATTTTATTAAGTCCATCCTTGTACTTTTGCCTTTAATGTTAATTTGATTGCCTCAGAAGACTTTTTTGACTTTTGGAAATAAAACAAAAGCCTTGGAGGTAATTGTTATGCAAACAATCTTCTTTTCAGCTCTAAAATAGTCATATAACTCTCGGTGTATGCCGTACGGCTAACTTATTACGTGCTAATACATTTGAAGGCGAAGAAATAATTAAATTAGTATGCATGCCCTTCGTCGTCTTCATCACATTTGTTTTTATTGCAGGTACAAGTACCTGAAACGCAGTTATTAAAGTGGTTTTGCATATTCCATTACCACCACAGTCCACCACCTATCACCACAGACGTAGACACAGGGAAATGAATGGAGAGTGAGGGAGAGAGAGAGAGAGAGGGAAAAAAATAAAACGTGAGTTTCTAGATGTAAAAGGAGAATCGGCTCTCGAGAATAGTAATTTATCAAACGAAGGATTTGCGTAGGTGTAAGCACAATTGAACGTGCACCAGAGATATCAAAGTGAGTGCTTTGTGCTCACTACAGTCACTACAGCATATATATCTGTATCTCTCTCTCTCTGTCTCTGTCTCTGTCTCTCTCTCTGTCTCTCTCTGTACAATAAACATCTTTGTCAGTTTACATTAGATTAGAATATTCTTTAAGGTGACATGGACATGATGACAGTCGTGGTGCTGGTCGTAGTAGTGGAAATGCCAAATTGGCTCTAATCCCCCTCGCTCGCTCGCTCGCTCGTTCGCTCGCTCCATTCAAATTCAGTTTTCTTTCCTATTGTAATAATAATATTATTAAAATGTAAATATGCATACGCTTTTCCTATCATATTACATATGCTTGATAGGTATTAGTATGATAGGTGTGTATTTCGTATTGCAGTGTTTAAGGTACTTTTCTTGTAGCAGAGTTATTTAAATGTGCATACTGTATAAGCGTGCTTTTTGTGGCAGACTGGTAGAGAACCGTTTGCATTGCATTATGCCAATGAGATGTGTTTATATTTTGCACACATATAAAGTGAGCTCAAATCCATACATCCACTGCTACATAATTAATAAATACTACATGAGCAGTGCCAACCTCTGCGATGTATCTTTTGTTTTATGTTTTTTAGTAACAAGCAAAGGTGAATTTTTTTTATTGTTTTATATAATGTTTTGTGAATTTTATAACAATTACGTGCTTAAAATACGCAGTTCACAAGTTCAAGAGTAATGAACACTTATCAGCACATTTTTTCATAAAAGTTATTATTAAATAAGAGTTAAAATTTGGAAACCCATTAGCTTGAGATATGGAGCATGTTTTTATCAAAACTTTATTACCTGTTGAGACCTTTTTTGCAAAAAGATTTCTAGTAAATTGATTTTCGAAATATTCTTTCAGAAATATACATCAGAAAGGGTTGCATGTTAAAAATTGTGGATTCTGTGTAGCCAGCACAAAGGAAATTAGCAAAGTAATAGGAACACATAGAATACATTAGTTATTAGTAGATGTGTGCAGGCAGGCAATAATACTGGTAGTATTTACTGTAGGTAGTAAGGAGGTAGGTACATGCACGTAAATACAAACAGCCGAGATCACATCGAAATCCTAAATGAAGATTGCAGGGAATGTAACTTGTGTTGTTGGTGTTGGATGATATTTTACTCGTTCACAGAGAGTCCGTCGTCGTGATTCGTGATTCGCGAATAACCTACCCTCGCCTTGAAAACTTATCATTTGCGAACTTTGCCAAATGTACACAGACACGAGCAAGCAAGAGCAAGGCGAGACTCTGCTTAAGGCGCTCTCGTCTCAATGTACAATTTCGTATTCCAGCAGAGCCTGTTTCTCTGCCTGCTCACTTCTCCGTCCGTGTTATTAGCACAATTCGACTCTCACAGTCAGTTCTCGCAATTCGCTTACTCGCATACTCGCATCTCTACTCTCACTCACTTTATAATCGTTGGCTCTCCGTCCTGTACTATAATATTTGCAATTGCTACGAGTAGTGCAGTGTGCAGTGTGAACAGTGTACGTACGTACACGCATTCATGTGGTTAAATGCTTTGCCGTATTGGAATACACGTTAGCGTGGCATACAGGTCGTACCTATTAATTTCCCAGCGAACAGCGAATTCTTAGGAATCCCTTCTTAACATCTCTAATAACAAGTTGAGCATTGAGTGAAGCCAAGAGTCGTCGAGAAATTAAGAGGAATTCGTTCTCAGAACGAAAGCCTTGTTTTCCGTCTAATCTGCTGCCGCTGCTATTCTCTTGTGTCTCCTGTGAGCTTAATAGGATAGGATCCAGTCAGTGCCTACTTAATATGCTTTCTTGGCCATTAATGTCCTTATGGCTGCCGCACAACAGAATCGGCAGCGCCAGGCCACGCCAAACAATTTCCGATGCTCTGCCAGTAAATGGAAATAATATTTCGACCCGTTCGCAGAATTCGCTAAAAAACGATGGCGCGGTGTAATTGCAATTTTTATTTGCATTTTAATAGCGCATTTTGTATTTGTGTGTGTACACGCGGGAAGTTGAATGGGAATGGGAAATATTGCAGAGGAAAATGCTTTTATTGACCAAACGTAGAAGTCGTATTATCGCACGAGTTTGACATGTCATGACAGGACATGGAAGAAACTAGGAAAACGCTGCTGGTGCTTTATACAGCAAATCGTAAATTTGCAACTTTTTCCTCTGTCGGTCGTAATGAATAGTTTTAATTTTGCATTTCGGTCTGGGACGAGAAGTGACTGAAGGGTGGAGGGAGAATTATTACATTACTCTCTGGCCTTTTGCTATTATTGCATGTAAATAAGACACGGTGAGTCTATGAGTTTCAAGACTACTACCGGGCACCGGGTTTTGTGAATGCGTGTGTACGTGTGTTTGTGTGTGGACAGGGCAGGGCGGTGGTGCGTGTTGCAGAACGTTGCATTTGGTGCCAGTCAGACTGCAACTTTTATCGAACCGATTTCGCAGACTGAATTCAATTTGCGATCCTACAACCCGAATTCAGTATTCAGGCCTGCCTGTATACTGAAAACGAAAAGGGGAACTGTGGCTTTCGCAAAATGCTCTTTCCAAATATACAGCACCCATAATAATTAGACTTTCAAGTAATGCTTATTGAATGGACAGCGATAATCAGAGTCAAGATTTGCAAATAAAAACCCCATACAGAATACAGATACTATATTATATATGTACCTATATACAAATATCTCTTATTACCTTGCTATGTATGTAAGAAGTGAACATTAAGTAGAAGGGCTTGCAACAACATTTTCTCAATTTTAGATTAAAGGAATACAGGGTTTAGAATGACTGGTAAGTTTAGACTAGCTGTCGCGTTATTTAGTCAGACGGTGTGAAGTTTGTCGTCTAAAAAAGACCAAGTAGCATACATATTAGATATCACCTCAATGTGCAAATGCATAAAAAAGCAAAATTTCTTAATGTATAGTATAGTAAGTATACTCACATCCTTTGCATAACGTAAAAGAGGATTTTGCAGAACTTTTCATGAAATTTTAATTACATTTAATTTAAATACAATTTTGGAGACTTTAAGCATAAATTCCTCCTTTAAAATTGCAAACACCCTTTACAAGCGGAAGACTGTATAAAAGAACTTCTTATAGGGGTGACTCTCTCGTATTCCATACATCTTATAAGTGCGTTAGAGGCCAAGTGTTCCACACTCACTCACCCACTCACTTAAATTCATATCACAAGGCAAGCCGTTCGTATCGCTTAAATTGACACGTTTTTGCTTACATTTCTTATTGCATGTACACTTGAGAGCATTATTATTTGCGTTCACAATTTTTTCCATGTAGCCACCACTCAATTGTTTCGATTGCACAGAGAGAGAGAGAGAGAGAGAGAGAGCGTCGCCTGGCCTGGCCTTTATCCGCATGTTTCGCTATATGTCTTTTATTATCAGGTCATCAAATGCATGGATACTGGACGACGACTCACAATCACAATAGAAAATCCCAAACCTTCTATTTACAAGAAGAACAACAAGAAAGCAAAATAGGTACGCGTATTTGTATGTGAAAGTAGATTGGGTCCAATGTGTTTTAGGTAGCGAATTCTTGTTTCTGCGAATTGTGCAAGGCTGCAGCAAGAAATGTGGCCACACAGCAAAGTACCTCACTAAGCACTTGGTGATAAGCGGCCTGCAAAAGAGACACAGACACAGGCCACAATCCAGAGAGAAATGTTCGGGATTTCCAATTTGCAATCATTTCCTCCTGACAGTCGATTCTCTGTATTCTACACTCGACTTGAATTTTGTAAGTAAGTATTCTTGTTGGCGGATCGAAGGAGCAGCAGCATCACAGAAAAGATTTGGCAGGTGCCCATCCTCTCGCTTCAATGCACATTCTATTTTATCTATCTGGCGGAGGAACATCTGAAAACATTAATAATAACTCGTCTCAAGTTTTAAAACGAGATTTTTTTCTAAAAAAATTAAACATTCTTTTTTCCCTACATTGTGACCGCTTCCCATTATTTTATTTTTTCTAAAACTGCCAAATGATGAGGAAAATTATTAACCACACGATAAACATATAAATTATATTAATTGGCCTGCTGAGCGAGAGAGAATCTGTGCGGCATGTTAACTATTGAAAATGTGAGAGACACAATTAAGGATTTATTTATCATTGATTGTGAAGGTTATCTTTTTGGTTTTTCGTCAAGTCATGTCAAGTCAAGTTCGCTCATCCCTTGCTGCATCCTTCTTATCTTTATGACAGAACAGTTAGAAGGGAAAGGATATTCCACACAGTCAATGTAATTGACTTGTTTCAGGACATTTGTCACGTCAGTGTCAAAAGACACAGAGAAGCAGCTGCAGGTCTCACCAATGAATAAAGCCGTCTGGTACAGGAACTGCAGGGGCGTATTTAAAATTAAATTCGGGTGGGAGACACTCGATTCCCATTTTTAAGTTAAAAAATTCTTAAAATAGTTCATGTCAATAAGATGGTTTTAAATGATAGTTAAAGGACAATTGCCCCCCCTCTCCCCTCACCCCAAACATTAAAGGATGACAAGACAAGTACAAAGAAAGTATTGTTTAATAATTATCTAATCGAGAGAAATGAGTGGTGATCAATTCGTGTCGATAAAATAATTCAAAGATGGTTAAATTTGTTTGTGCAATGATTCCTTTAAAAACATTTTAAAAAGGATACAACATACAACGCTAAAGCTCAAGTTCTCACTTGATTCAATAAACGATGCGTTAAACTTTAATTGTGCAATTTGTCTCAATTATTGTGAAAAAACCGAAAGTGCAGTGTTGTAATGGGTAATGAATCTTCTGTGAAGATAAATTGGGTCAGTGCGCGAGAAAGGACATAAAAAACGCATTAGGCAATTATTTTTTATGCACACCATCAGTCAACTGTGACAATAAATGTGACTAAATTCCAGATAAAAAGTGTAAATGGAGAACGAAGAAGATAATCTAACAGATTGGGCGACAACAGAAGTGGACCGAGCCGAGCCAAATAATGTTACATGTACTTTAGTGTACATAATAATCATATTATTATTAACTGAATGTTACCAACTAACCACTGCACAACCATAATTTGAAATTGGCTCGCTCTTTGTCTTTGTGTGCTTGTTAAGTATATAAATATATTTATACAAGTTGTAAAAACAGTCTTGTCGTAAACTTCAATTGATTGTCATTTAGAGAGATATTTTTCAAGGCAACGGATTTAAGTGCACACTTTATAAGACTTTAGGAAATAATATCAGTACAGCAATTCTACGTGAGCATGGTATTAAAATCTGAGCGAGTCCTTTCTTTGTCCTCTCCGAGTGTTGCTTCGACTGCAGGCATTTTAATAGCTGCAGAGATGGATATGTAGCGTGCATGGTCCACATTTAATAATATTGCGCTGGGCACACACGCTAAAGACACTTGAGAATTTAGTTGTTTTAAATAACTGTGGCTTTTTGAAAGCTGAGCTATCAATCAAAACTAAATGGACCATATAAATAATACTGCAAAGCATGTAAACTTGGGATGTGAGTGAACGCTCGTCTCCTCCAAAAAACAAAAAATCCACACACAATTATTCTGCAGCCTGTTTGCAAATGCAATGCATGCAACCCTTTCAGCTATATATTCCAGAAAATTTTATACGTTTATTGTCAACGTGTCAACTGCCATAACAATTTTTCTAGTGACACTTTAGAATGCTCAATTTTGAAAACCACGGTGTTGAAAGAAATTGTTTCCAGGGGCATCTAAATTATGGGTAGAAAGAATTGGGCGTGCCGTAACAATTGCCGCCCCAAGTCCCCACCAAATACTTTTCTTCTGGATACGCGCCTTATTGTTTCCCCCGTCCACAATGTGGGGAACAATGAGATTCTCAACATTTGCTGGTTAAAATATTTTTCTCAAATAAAAGCTCTGTTTTTCTAAAGCAAACTTTATCTTTTTGGAATAGTTTTTTTTCTTGCACTAGTATACAGCACAATGGGTTGCACGGTTACGGTTACTACCAGAGGGCAGGAGAACACATGTAATTTAGATAAAGAAGTTAGAGAGTAGGTTGAATGGAAATTCCGTCGTCGACCGTCACTTTCGGGTCTATGTAATGGGAAGAAATGTTTAGTCACCCGCACGACACATTTCTCCGGAAGAGCAGTACATCCCGGTCGTGTGGGTGTTTCCTCCGTGTAAATAGTAAATGAACATCAGCACATCAGCAGAGGACGGTACACACGGGAAAGAAAGGGAAATGAAGATAAATATACATGTGGATTGTGGACTTGTGGATGAAGAAATGGAAAACATTCTCCTGTGTGCTCTTTAGCACACATTTCCGCTCTCGTGGTATTTATTATGCTACGCTTACATTCCTCATTGTCTCGGATGCAATGCATTTTTGCATACACATGTACATTTTTGCACAATACTTCATTCACACAAAGACACAGTGGTTATAATGCATAGAAGATATATATGTAGGTAGTTTTTACCCTTATTCTTAATCATGGTTTCGGGTGTGATTATTTTGAAACATTTGATCACACGGATGCTACGTGATTTATATGTTATAAGGGATAGGGACTGTCAATTAATCCCGTCACATTTAATACAAAATCACAGTACTTAATGCCACTGTGATGGGATATTAGCTAAAAAAGTTGGATTTACGAAACCCTGTCTCTTTCTTTTGATTCCTCATTGTAAATATTCCGTCTAGATGTTGACTAGAATCGGAGCGGACGTCAAAACGTTTTTTCTTCCACCAACCAAAAAGACAACAGAGATGATGGAGCAACGGCGGAGAAGAAAAGACAACATTCGCCCACCAACTTCCTCTCTCTGGCTCTTACTAATATTTGCACAAGGGACGTGTGAATGAATGAATGAGTATGATCATGAAGAAGTAATTCACAAATGAGCGAACAATAATAACGTCAACGGAAAAACTTTTTTTTTCTTACTGCAAAAATGTTTTATTTCTATTTTCATTACGGCAACAGATAATTTTTGTTTAAAACTACTTACATTCAAATCTTTCTTCGTACAAAGACAGCACATACAATTGTAGCGTAGTCAAGTCAGTGTACAACACGACACAAGACATACAACAACTCTAAAAGTATATTCCACTCATGCTGTAAGCTATTTTGTATAATATTTCTAAGGTAGAGGTATAATGACTTCAAAAAATATTGCGTGCAATTGCAAAGAGGAATTGTGTAAAATGACAAAGAATAGTTTTTGGCTTTGAATATTCTTTTTTTATGTACAAGACAGACCAATATTATTATTATTTTATACAATTTTTGCGCGCTTCTTCTATTTAATTTCTAAAAGAAGGGAGGAATCCACAACAAAGACAAGATACGGTGGCGCGGGAGCTGTTAATTTTAAAAATTCTTTTGTTGTATTCAGGAGTAGCTATTTTTGAGCAGCACTCAATTGCATAATATAATTTCAGAAAGGCACAGAATATTTTCCTCCAAGGCAGCGAGATGCATAATAATTTGTAATACTAAATTGCTACAGACAGACAGAGCGCATCTCGCACTAATTAATTATATACATTTTAACTAGATAACAGTATACAGTACATACAGTACATTTTAAGCAAGTTTTTATTATTATTACCTCCTCGAACTGATCTCTATCAAATACTTAATTATTACTACTACTACTACTACTACAGTAAACATTTGAAAACAACATTTGTTGCAAGCATTGCAAAATACAATAATTTCACATTATTACTTTAATTATCCCCAAAAAGAATAAACTTGTCAAAAAGAATCATCACAGACTGTCAACAAATTCGACATCATCGACATAATAATATTCTATTTATTTATTATTCTATGAAATAATCGGCTGGACATGCAAAAAAATGCACAAATAAAAAGTCTGCTCTGTCCAGCATATTTTTTCAATGAGAGATCTTACAGATTTTTATTAAATGACTGTCACCCTCATCCACTCCAAGGGGGAGTAATAATTATGACGTCTGTATAAATTGTTCTGTGTTTTCTAGTAGCTATAATAAGTTTTGTTTTTAAGTAAGCACTTGGTTGCAGAGAAAATTATTTATATTCATGTGTATATATATAAGTATATATTTCATAGAATATTTATATTTATATATATATATATATTACCACAATGTAATAATTATTTATTTGTATTGGTAGTATAGTAGTTTCGTCGTCGTCGTCGTCGTCGTCGTGTTTCTTCTCTTATCTTTTCCCTTTTGAGTTGTTGAGGTACCATAGTTTATTTAATTGATAAATCATAAATCTTTGATTCTATACAGTGAAGACAGTGAAGAATAATAATAATCATACAATGATTTGTATTACCCCTGTTCACAATCAGATCTCCGACTAGGACTACAGTACCACAAGTAAGTTTTTTCCCAAAAATTCATTTTCCACATTATTATTACTATTATTGCTGCATATATAATTAGGCCATAGGCTCAATGAGTTATTATTAAGGACAGAGCTAGGGGAATTCTTACAAAATAGTATCAATTGCATAAAGCATAAATCACAATCTCTCATAATATAAAATCTAATAATTTGTATCTATTTACTACCACTCTGTCTATATTTATAATAGTATTCTTCTAGCAGTAGTAGCGTCTATAGTGTAGCCATTTTAATGTATTCGCACTTTGCACAGAGACAGATAATCGCCAAATATTAGCAAAAAGCGACAATCTACACGTATAGACGGCTTCTTCTTCTATTAAAACATTATTATATTAGTATGTACAAAAATTGACTTATTTGTGCATATATTGGCAAGTTGAAGTTGGATGGTATAAATGGTAATGTTGAATGATTTCGAGTTTCGAGATTGAAAAAAAGGCATTTTTCTTTCTTTCTTTCTTTCTTTCTTTCTGTCTGTCTGTCTCTCAATTCATTTGCATTTCTATGTTCTCTGTTTGAGTTGGGTTGTTTGGTTGGTTTTCTAGTGTTGATGTTGATAAGGATTCTATATTTGAAGACAAAACAGGAAAATAATAATAACAATTGTGTCCAGAGCCACCCACCGGCCACGCCACCCGCAGTCTCGGTCGGTGATAGTGGCTGACACACAACGGACAGGAAATCGTTCCTTATCAGTGACTGACTTGACTGTCTCTCTTTTGTTAATTGAACTACCTACTAATAGATACATTTATATATTGCAATAATAATGTGAATCGCAGGAAGTCTTACAAAAAAAAGGAAACCACTATCTACTTAACATTTACTTAACAAAATTAAATTACTTGAACGTGGAGAAACTAAAAGGTAACACCTGAAGAACGTTGGCTCTGAATCAATACAGAGACATGTTGGGGGAGATCATCATTGGACAGCCATTGTTCACATGCTCCCTGACTTGTTGCTGCAGTTGGCTCACATTTTCCTTCAATTTCGTCAGCACGTTCGTCAAGGTGGAATTCTCGCCTTTTAATTGCTTCACCTTGTCCTCCAGACGAGAGATGCGCTCCAGTTTCCTCTTTCGACATTTGGAGGCGGCGACTCGGTTGCGCTGTCGTTTGCGCTCCAGTTTTATTTTCTCCTGAGATGCCATGTCAATGGGGGACATGGGGGGTGTGGACACGGAGGGAACCGTCTGGGGCTCCTCCTTTATCTGGACACCCTGCATGTTGTTCGGTGTGTAGAAGTCGGTGAGGCGGGGCACATTCGGATTGTTGGCTGATGGCGATGAGGAGGGTGTGGTCAGGTTGTGGTGGTGGACATTGTTCATCTGACCGTTGGTCGTGTACGAAGATGAGGAGTTGGACTCGGACTGGTCCGACATGGAGTCATCGTGCTCCGAGGAATTCGAAGACTCGTTGTAACTCTGCTGGGGGTTGCTGTTGGAGTTGGTGGTCGTGTTGTTGTTGTTGTGGAGGTTGGCGAGGGCGTACTCGAAACCCTTGGCGTACAGTTCTTGCTCCTCGGTGACGTTGCGGGGGAAGAAGACTTGGGTGGGGGTGGTGGTCACCAGGTTCTGGTTGGACATTATGAAACGCTCCAACTCGGGGCTGGCCATCTTGAGCATGTGAAGGTCGGGGGAGGAGAGCATGTCCGTCCTCTGCGGGGTCTGCAACCCCCCCAGAAATTTTGGCCGTTTTATCACCGAAGACTGCTTGTCGTTCAAGTCCAGGGTCAACTTCCGCTTCAGCTGGTTCACGTTATTGTTCATGTTGTTGTAGTAATAATTATCGTCATACAATGTTTCCATCATTTGGGAAGCCGCGTGTTTATTGCATAGGCACTGCTGTGCTCAATGTTGCCTGTAATGCCTGAAAAATAAATAAAAATATGCACAAAATTCAATGGAGAAATCATAATTAAAGGCTATAATATATTTCTACTATACCTAGACCACTATGGTGAAACTATAATGATTATTACGTAATACTGTTAGTGCTTTGTCTACGTGTCTCTGGCCACCATGTGGCATTCTAAAAGCGCCTCTATAAGTTCCCTTGTTGGGGAAATGTTGGAGAAAGTCAGTTTCAAACGAATTTTTTAACCAAAATAATTTCCCATCGGGAAATTTCCTTTTATACTGTATTGTGCAGTGTTTTTTTTATAAAAAAATGAATGAAATTACTGTTGCACAAACATCATCTTACTTTTAGTAAGTTTAACATTAAATTTTAGATTTGTCAATGTCAATTCTGTAGTACATTGTCAAGTATCATGCTCAGTTTAACTCATAACAGTTTATGGCTTTAAATGCAAATATTTTCAATGACAAAATTGACAATGGCTGAATTATTTTGAGCAAAATTGATTTTCTAACCCGAAGCCCATTTCCCATTGATATGACAAAGAAATTTGTATGTCCGTGTTGTCTTTGTGTCCCAACCCCAACCCCAACTCAAAGACGCACATGGATAGCTATGTGGCACTACCTTTGTCTCAATCACCAATAAATTGACAACACAGTTGACAATCATTAGTGACAGATATTTTTAGAACCAGTGGGACACACGGACATTAGCAGAATATTGTCAAGTCAATAGTTTGAATGGAAAACGAGTGTCAACTTTGGTAAAAGTTGGCTTGGCGGTTTTGCAATCAAAAATGCCACAGCAATTTATTCAATATTTTAAAAGCTCGTCCGAATATTGTCATTGTTTAAAGAACATGATGAATTGAATGAATTATTACCTTAGATTAAGAGTGTAGGATATAAATAGTCCGGTTTATAAATTTCTTCAGCACACTGTAAATGGTAAACAATCCTTATCCTTTGTGAAAAGAGTAATAAATTTGGCACAAAATTAACTCTTCAGTTTCGTTGTGGTGAATTTTTTTACTTCTTTAACAGCGAAACGTTTGAATTTGAACTGCTCGTACTTTGAATTATGTAATAACACGTTTCCGTTTGTTTCTCTGAATCAACACAAGTTCACTGAATCACGTTGTCTTTGCGAGAGGACAAAAGAACAAATGTATAAATGTGTCTATGGTAAAGGTGAAGACAATTTCGCGACTTGGAAGCTATGAGCCAGTTAAAGTGCAAATCGTTTCTGAGACGAAGCTGAATGTGCAAGGGAGCTTTTTATGTGTGAGTCATGGTTACCCCCTCCCCCCTCATCTCTTATTTTCTCTCCGCTGACATCATTTTCCGATTTTTCCATTGGTCCAAAGGGCTGGCCTATATTGCCGTAGCTCCGCCAAAGCTACGACGTCATCTTTACTTATGACTCTTCACACAAAAAGGGGGTTTTCCGAGAATCGAACAGAATTGGCATGACTCATGACGTCATTAAATCTATACTATCATAATTTACATATTTTGTCTGTCTGTCTGTCTGTCTGTACGCCTGTAGGTGCAATAGGCCTGGTGGGCGCAAATGTCACCCGATTGCAGTATCACTAGACTGCAAATAAATGTACAATCACCAAGAAGTATTTAGTCATAAAAGAACATCGGCCAACCCAATGTTCCTTAATAACCTGTACAGGTGTACTGGTTGAAAAACATTGGGGCAACCAAAATTTTGGTGGAAAAAATGTAGATTTTACACTAATTTCAACGTTTTTATGGTTCCAAGTCCAAGTTCAATGCCAATAAGTGGCTTAATGTATGTAAGAGTAGCGTAAGTGGCCAAATTACATTGAAGTAATTTGTAATTTGAGGCAAATGTTCACCTATGTAATTAAATTACAGTTGTATTTTAGAACTTCAATGTAATTTGTATTCACGAATTGGAATCTTGAATTTGGCCATCCACACTGAGTGAGTAGTATGACGGTAGAGAGTTGCCCTGAAGGCGCGGCAGGTAAGTGGCCGCACCGCGGGCAATGATGGCTAGTTCTCAATGTTTACCACCACTCTTTTTCTACATAATTCCAGTAAAATCAGGAAAATTAAAAAAGTCAGCTTAATATCATTTTGATTAATGGTATTTAATTATAATATGAATTACAATTATTTCCTATACAGTTTAAGAAATAATTTTTCCGCCCATTTAGACGGATTTGAGTATGGAAACCCTGTTGTTATTTACCAACTACATAGCATTGAGAGCGATGTGCAGGCTGTACTGTACCTTCCTACACAAATACATACTATTTTATATGATATTTGATAACAACAAAATGTACACACAAGAACACAGCCTCGCTCATTCTCGAAATCATTTTCACCATTAAACCCATGTTCGAATTAATGTAATTTCATCGAGACTGTTTCTGATAAAAAAAAGTGATCCCGCACTAATTGTAATGTAATGTAAGCGCAGGATGTTGGACTTATTGACTACAATTAACTCTGTGTAGATAATATTGCAACAGAATTATCAGAGCATTATCTCTGTCTTCGCTGTCTATATAATATACACAACACAATTATATACATGTATACTACATTATATAGTAGAATAGAGATTTTCTGTGTTTGTGAATAATATGCAAACACATACGTGCACCTGCATTAAATTAAATTAGCCAATTATTGCAACATCTATATTTACAATGTTATTTACAGCTTAACTGTTCGAAAGTACCTCAACGATCTGATTTATGACATCTTAAATATTTTTAATTGTGAAATTAAATAAAAATCTGCAAACAAGCAGATTGTTTGCACATCCATTCTCTTACATTATTTTATTCAAACAGACTTCAATTCCATGAAAGCGCTTACAAAATTCTTCGAATTGGAGGTGGACACTTTGTGTGCGTGTGCAGTACACACGGCACGCCGACACGGAAAAAGAGAATACTTGAGAACTTGTCAAAGACAATATCTCGTTTGACAGTTTCTACCGAATTCTTATTATTCTGCTTGCACTGAACTGACTGAACCCTTTCCCTATCATTAAATAAATAAGTGCAGAAAATTTAGCTGGAATTTTTCTAATCGTTTGCAGTTAAAATCGCTAAAATGTATATTTCTACTTCTGTCCGTCCTTGTTCATTCATCAAGAAGCAAACAGGCCTGCAGGTTAATGACGAATCCTCGTCTTCATCATATCCATGTGCTTTCACTGTTTACAATATTTACATGAATACAAAAGTTCACTTTCTGTAGTTTCGGTTTCGGCTACTTGGCATGTACAAACAGAATTTCTGGTGCATTGCGCAGGGAACTGCACTGCCAGTCCAGCCCAGAGACGGGACAGACCCAGACTGGAGACAATGCCGAGAAATATTCCTAGAAAGAATTTTACCCGTTAAATGGGAACGATTCCTCGTAAGTCACACTCATTCAACGATTTCCGACGAAATTGTGCAGAATTCCTCGGTAATTTGGTTTTACTGCCAAAACACACGAGGAAGCTCCCAGG
Source organism: Plutomurus gul (assembly GCA_019776185.1). Lineage (NCBI taxonomy): Eukaryota > Metazoa > Arthropoda > Collembola > Entomobryomorpha > Tomoceridae > Plutomurus > Plutomurus gul. The sequence goes on from JABASC010000420.1 coordinate 24,659, forward strand.
CAAAAACAAGATATTATTATTATTACACATACTTTACATGCGTGGGAATTTCTTTTCCTATAGTAAAGTACGTAATACTCATTCCATTGGGTTAGCCACGGTCATTATATCCATGCCTGCACGTTCATTTGCATTCGTGTACTATACTCAGCCCCTTAAATAAATAAATACAAATGACAAATATCGAATAACATTATAACAAACCCATTTAAGTATTGTCCTACATAATTAATTAATTGTATTTGTCATGCATAATTGTTTCAAGCAGAAGGGAAATCGAGAGCACGATGGTAATTCTGTGTAAACAATATCGCTAATTAGATTATAAACTTTACTAAATGATAGCAATTAAATTGTTTATACTTATGTCCACACTATAATAAATACATTCAATCCTAATGTGTGTATAATAGCACTGTGAAATTGTTATGACTAACTTATTCGGTCACTTTTTACAAATAATTTATTGAGGTTTGAGGGAGAATGAGGTCAAATGGTTAGAGTTAGTCCTGCCTGCATTGTGTGATTTAATAATAATGACAAAACAAAAAGAAGCCTCCCCGTTAAAATCCTTCATTAGTTCCTCTGTTGTGGCCGATTAACATAATTTTACAGAGTCACAGTTCCTCCTCTTTCGTGGGAATTAAAAACAAAAGTACAACGCAATATAATTCATAATGAAAAATATCTCTCTCTCTCTCTCTCTAACTACAATTTATTTATTTACTCTAAATGCAGTCTCCCGAGTATTTATTCACATTTTGTATGCATGCCGATTTTTTGCTTACGTCTGTAAATGAATGACGCACATTAGCGCAGTAATATAATAACCCACAGTTCATTGTCATACTTTATTCGCAATATATTGCAAATCGAGCATGCACATTATATAACAAGTAGCTTTCATTTCCCCGTATTATGAATGTATGTATAAATAATGGATGACACTTATTTGACGTTGTCATTCATAAAATTCTACCAACAAGTCAGCAGCGGTCCATTTATTATTTCCATATCTTTACAGCCCCCTCATTAACATTTTTCCACTACAACTAATATAATCTCTACTTGGCACTCGACAGAAAGCAAGCAACAATTTTCCTAGCTGCCGCACTCACAACACTTGTCAGCACACAGCGACAGCACAACACAACAACAGGCAGGTGTATGCATGCAAGTACGATACTCATGGTGAAGGAATTCGAGGAACGCGATAAGAAAACAAAATTTGTTTCTCTATGTATATTCAGTGGGGACTGGAGTGAGTGAGAGAATCCTGTTAACATTATTATGATGAGCATCCTTCCTTGATCTGGTCAATTCCAAGGAATCTGCCCGACGCACTCTCCTTCTTCTGACAACGTGCCTACGTAATGGACATACCACCACCATCACCACCACCACCACCACCACCACCACCACCACCAACAACAACAGCAATATATAAGAAGCACCTTGCACTGAGACAATAGTAGACGAGAACACACCTGTGCATTTTTTGCTCCTCTCACTCGCTGGCAATAATTGAAATGTGCTATGAATGGTGATTAGCAGATGCCCAGCACTCTCTTATGGCTTAACCAACTTAAATGTATATCTGGCTCATCTACTTACACACACACACAGAAACGTTCTTACTACGTCATTGTTGTGGGTACAGACAGGCACGGGATGTCCGGTCCACTGTCCACTGAAAACGGCCACCAGGGACAAATTGGACAATATTGGGTAAATTATATGGTGAAATTTTGCCTGTGGGTTGAAAATGTGAGAAATCTTACAATTAGAAGTTTCTGCCACATGGTGTCCATGTCCATTTCGTCCAACTCTTCCAGTTGTACGAATGAAAATATATCTGTAGATGCGGGACAAAATGAGTCATTATGAATTACCAGAAGCTAAAAAACTGCATCGATTGTGAGTGTCAATGTAATCACTACACCAAGAAGATCAAGATGATAATAATCATGTCCTAAATTTGGAAATAGCACAAATTTTTGCCTACTGTCCATTTTGTCCATTTTTATCCACAGTTGGAAAAAAATTTGATGTAAAACTGGGGGAATGTAGAATTATAGAGGGGTGGGTGAAAGAAGAAACTGCGTAGGTGTTATTCGAACAACAACAACACTAATAATTCAAATGAAGCCAGAAACAAGTCTTGTAGTAAAATCATGAATGCAACATGCAACCGTCTCACTCACAACAACAAGCCGAAGAAGTACCTGCTTGCTCTCTTCTTCTCTCTCGACATGACTTTACATGCTCAAATAGTTATTGAATGCACGATGCATTTGTGTGTGTCTGTAGTCTGTGTTAGCAGTTAGGACAAGAGAAAAACGTTGATGCATCACGAATATTTTCATGAACGACAGATAGGCAGATATCACGTCACGACTGATCTCTGTGTGCCGGGATGATGTCATCGTTTGCATTCTACCAGTGTCTTCTATCTCTAGCCCTGCATGCAGATCAGGCCAGTGTCCAGAAAAAGTACTCGGTGGGGGCCTGGGGGAAACTACCCTTTCAATGTTAATTTAGCCACACCACTCACCTCCTGCCCTATCCTTGTTGATTTCTTTGATTGGGGGGCGGGGCGATGGACCCTTAGACTGAATACGCCCCTGGTGCAGACACTTTTTACATAGGAGGAAGGGAATTCTGGCCTTTGTCAACTTGAAACCATGACCAGACTAGAGATATTGTTGTGTGCCAGAGATATAGAGCTCACCCAGCAGCTTTTCAACTCGAACACTTGCTGGATAAGTTAGGCTCACTCTACTCACCATAATCCCTATCTCCCTGCACACAATAATAAGCAATAGGCAGAGAGAGAGAGCGAGAGACAGAGACAGAGAGGCTAATAATCATACCTATAAAGTAACACTTTGAACAACCGGCTCTCGAGCAATTTTTCAACTCGACTCTCTGCTTAAATATATTCCTATTATATACAGTTCGTTTTGGTTCTAGTTGTCGTAGAAGGGGAATTTTTCGCTGGTGGGTTACAACCCCCCGTCCATCCACAGGGGGTCTCTTTTAGAAGATAGCACACATTACAAATGGTATAGATGTGGGTATACCCCTCCCTCTGGATACGGCACTGAAAATCTCCATAATCTGGCTTTGGCTTTTGTGTATGTGGCCTGACTATGCCGCTGTTGACTATACAGTCTATGGGATTACTATGGGATTGTGTGGGCGTTGTGAGTTCAGTTCACTGACGACCAGAGAACCTCTCTACCTTCCTGCAGCAGAGTACACATTCTCATGTACATCTCAGCCACTCTCCGCATGTATTCCATTCCAATCCGTATTCCAGAGTACACAGAGTACACAGAGTACACATCGCATCCGACTCCACTCGACGCAGTGTAAAGTCCAACAATAACAACGAGTGGGTCCAACAGCAGAATGCCGTCGGCTTTACAGCATTTGCTGTGCCAACCAACCCCCATTCAGTCAATTGTGTACTCTGCTGCTGAAAAAAAGCATGCAATTACCTTTGAATGCTTTCCAGCAGGTGCTTTATGTAATCTGTGCCCGTGGAAATGATAAGAGAAATATTTGCAAAATTTTGTACATTTGAAGCTAAAGAGGCTTTAAGGTGGTGGTTAACGTGTAGAAGACTATCTGATCACAAGTTATGTGGAATTTGAGCATAAAATGAGATTTAGCGAAAAGTTGCGAATATTTGGCAAAGTGATGTAACTGCGTAGTGCGGTGCAACGTGCACCCACCCTGAAATCGTTTGAGGAGCGGCAAGAGATACAATACACCCGCAAGCCTCTCTGGCAAAGATCAATTCGTACGCAGCTGCTGAACTCTATTCATTCTAAGCAACATAATGCTACACACACACACATCTACAACTTATAAATACATGGCGAATAACAAAGTCGTGGGAAACGTTGCGCTTGTGATAACTGATAACAAGACAAGCATTCGTGTGAGCAGAATCATTTTCATTAGAGACGCACTTTATTCGCATTGTATTGATTACGTGAATATGGCCCCAAAGAGTAAATGCTGTAAATGTCACTGGGTAGTGGAAAATATGACGTAGAATACGTATGTGTCATGTGTTGCTTCTGTGGACTGGACTGTGTGTTCACATATTTGCTGTGTTTACAAATTTTTGCATGAAAAATGCAAACGTGAAAAATTCCACAAACGGTTTACCCTGTTTATTGCTGTTAAAGACAGGGGCTCCTCTGATAATTAAGTGGCGTGTCTATAGAAAAAGTACTTTGGGGGCTCAGCCCTTTCCGTTCTATGTTAACTTTGCCCCACTCACATATCAGCCCCTCCTCATTCCCTATCCTTTCCATGATAATTTTTGGCAGACAGGCCCTTCCCCTGAATACGTCACTGTCCTCTAGTATAGTTGTGGTATGTAGTGGTGCAAATTCCTTTGGCGCATTAGAAAAGAGTTCATGGTCTGAATTGGTGTAAACAGTGAATGTGTATAATAAACTGTTTGTTGACTTTAGCGTCTAGAAGATATGCAGAAAGTACTGGATTTAAGTGCACAGGCATTTATTACAGAGCTCATTCACTCACAATTGACAGTAAATGGTGTACATGCGTTGAAGACTCTTTATTCACACTATGGGCTGGTTCAGAATTTTTGTAGCTGTTACTGGCGTTGAGACCGTGCACGGTGATCCAATGAATTTCCACTTTTACCCGCCTGGTGCGCAATATGTTAGGTGCATTCTCACAATTTACAAATTCAAAATAATTGGACGGCGCGAGTACTTAATTTTACATAAAAATTAAAACCATTAGCCCTCCTCTAAACATTATCTTTAGTATTTTGCCCCAATTGTCCCACAGAAAGGTCAAGAGGCAGTGTGAGACTAGTGTTTGGCACATGAGATCGAAAGTTCAGAATCCGAATTATTTAACTGTTAATTATGTATTTATTAACGTAATTTATGGTCCACCCTTAATAAACGTGTGAGCACTTGTTCAGGCTAAATATCAGCTGCTGGTAAACACTCACCATGCACCCGGCATTAAGTAGAAGTGCTTTTGGCCAATTGTGTGTTGTAGCTGCTGTGAACATTAAATAGTAGCTCTGCAATCAGTTAACCAGCCATTAAAATGTTCAAGGTTATGTGTGCACCAGGCACCAGGTTTAGTCACCTCTGCGCCAATAATAAGTACATGAAAGAGAGAGAGAGCATTGTTTTCTTTGTCAGTGATGATATCTCCGAGAGCCATCAATGGATGATATTCCATGGAGTCGGTGCTCTGTTTGTTTACTGCAGCCAGGTGTACCACCGTGAAGTCCAAAATCTACATAAACAGCCGCCGCCGCTGCTGCTGCTCCTCTACTGTCATGTCAGTCAGAAACATAACACGGCCTAAAAAGTGAACTTGAACTTGTTTTCAAATTCGATTGTTGAGTCTAGAAAATAAGCACAGGCAAAAATTCACTGCTTACATAATTAGTTACGGCGAAGTAGTGCACAGAATCCTTTTATGCAATTAATTAATGCGAATGGCTGCTTCGTAGTAATTGCTTTAGTGAGAAGTGAACGATTAATAATACTGCGTAAAATCATGTGGGATCATTAGCTCCCAAGTTGAAAAAAGTATTAACCTGTTGACCGCACAGAAATGATACAGTATGAAGAGAAAATCATCTAACAAGAATTGCTGTACGATGTACTTGGAGGAAAATTCATGCAAATTTACATGACAGGACAGCTGAGAATTAACAAGGGTCCTCCATAAATTACTAGATATACAAATGGGAAAATTTTTCTCTCGTCGTGCAAATTCTTCTAAACAATATTTTCCCATCCCATTGTGAAATAGAGAACTTTTAGTGGGACTAAAAAATGTTTTTTTCAAATCAGGGGTAAATTCTGGTGGGGTATCTCAATTCATCATTTTCCACTCGTAAATAGAGAAAAGCAGGCCAGATGCCCCTACTTATGCCTACTGATCGACAGATCAATATAAAAGTGCTATCTATATGTAAATCGTGGTCATTCATCCGAGGGGAAGGGAGAAAGTGGCATAAAATGGAGATTTTTCAAACTCCCACAAAAGTAGTGCCAAATTTAGAAGCGCCAATCGGTCAATTTTGACCGTTTTTGCCATAGTAATTTATTAGACTTTTAAGAATTCTGTCAATTTATATTTTTTGTGTACATTATTTATGAGCCACCCCTTAAATGGAAAATTGCATGGATTCTGCTGATTATATAAATGAGAGTGAAAAATCGTAGTGTGAGTCGAATCGAGTCGTAAGAAGGTTATTGTGAGATTTCTCTGTTATCGCATGTGAATTCCGAGAATTCTTGGCCGTACATTGCATCTCCTCTCTCACTGTTCACTGTTCATATAATAATAATGTGTTCTTTTGCAATCAATCAATATTAAATAATCTGAAGATAATTGGTGCACCAAGGTGTTCATAGGCAGAAGACGAACAGATTACGGGGAAGAATAAGGCGTTCATAGCATTGCATGTGGCTTGGCTGATTGCCTTCAGTGCCATAGTGCCACCCCATCATCCACCACTCGAGACCGTGTCGATAATTGCTCTCTCCGCCGCAATCTCGCTCCATGTTTATGTAAACAAGACAAGAAATGACAAGACAGACCCAGAGAGTGACATTAAAGGGTCCAAAGGTCAAAGTCTCGTGATTTGAAGACAGAATACATGGACACCATGATCATTACGTTCCATTCTTTCAGTGTGTGTCTCTGCGCACGGCTTCATTCTGCAATTGGAGCTTTTCGACTGCATAAATGCCTTTATTTTAGTTTTATCGTCCATTCTTTCATCGACCAATACTACTCATAATCACTTTCGGACACAGATGGGCACTATAACTCTGCGCAAATTAACGATTACTCTCACGTGACGTATAAATTCAAATTTCAAAAATGAATTTCTACATAATTCAATTTAATTAACCTGAATGACCTGAAAAAACAGCAAAGCTTTTCCAATAGAAATCCTTTAGTTAATTTTTACTCTGCAAATATTTTAGCAGACGCTTTTGCCCATCTCTTCCTCAGAGGCGATATATGTATTTAGCCACAATACATTGAATAATAGACGCCAACGATAATGACAATTCCAATAATAATACATATATCATTTCTCTTTGGCTATTTTCATATATAGTCAGAATACGAAACGTAGCTCTGTGCGTGATATTAGAGTCAAATACTACAACTCTCAATTTTCAGTCAGGGGCGCACGTTAGAGGAACACAAAGCCCCCTTGAATTTTTCAAATCACATTCTTAAGATGAGGATGGAGGGGTTAAAGTTACAACGTTTGTACCCCCCCCCCCCCCGACTCACCGTCCCTAGATTCGCCACTGCTCCCTTTATCAGATGTGAACATTATATTTGTGGCTGCTGATTGTCAAGTGGTGCACTTGTAAATATTCGTTCTAAGCCTGTTCGCATTGAATATGTTGAATATATTGAATATGTTGAAATGCACGTGCTTTTTCCTCGTTCTCTTATCTCTGTTGTTTTAAGAGCCTTTATCCTGCATCTGGCCACCTCTTCTGCTGTACCTACGTACATTATCGTCTGTACACATCCGGCGACAATGATTCTATGGTCTTGTCGTCACCCAACTCTTCTCTGTGTCTCAAATGCTTATCAAATGAATGTGTGTTTATGCAAAACTGCCAGATATGGTAATTATTCATTATTGATGAGAATGAAGGAAGAATATGATGGAGGAGCAGTTAGTGCGATGGGAGATGCTGTGTTGGGATCCTTAGTATGTATTCAGATGTGAGAGCATGGGCGAGTCTCGTCGTCCTCGAGTAAACAAACAACAGTAAAATGTGCTGGGAAATCCCCACGTAGATGCATTACTCAGAATCAGAATACATAGGGAATACATACACTGACTGAGATGCAAATAAAGTGTTAAACTTATGTGTGTGCATTTAGCACTGTGTATATTGTGTGTGTGTGTGTGTGTGCTTGCTCGCTGATTGTGAACATTTCTGTACATTATTCATCTCATTTTTAAAGCGAAAGGAGATTTGCAGTTGCGAAACAGCGCTGCTTGCTGCTAATCTCTTTTGGGCTCTTTTTATGTCTTGTCTACTATTCTACCATTCTACCATATACAAAATATACAAAATATACAAAATATACAAAATATACAAAATATACAAAATATACAAAATATACAAAATATACAAAATATACATTACACGTACATGCAATTCCGCTTAATGGCTCCGTACGCATTTATTATTAAGGAGATGGCTGACAGGGGCGTACGGCGTACACACCGACAGACCTCGGGGGCACCCATATTAAATTAGCTAATCTTCCATTTTTAATTCTAGATTAATTGTTAAAATTAAGTGGAAGGGGGGTGGGGGCTCAAAGGTCCCTTGTAGTTACGTCCATGAGAACGTATGTGTACGTTTAAAGTTTGTACTCTATCCATGGCACACATAAGATAACATTACATAATAAATGCTGATCTTTGGCAGAATGTGCCTGCGTGTGCAAAGTAGTTGAAATATGAACTGTTTATCTTACCATTAAGAAAATAACTACAGGCATTTTTTATCCATAAGATTTTTCGTGGACTGAAGCAGAAAGCAGCACTCTACGGGTACAATATGTCATAAAAGTGTATAGCATTTGTAATCTATATCTTCTCCTTGCGATAATTCGGATGCCCATATATTTATTACATAATGACTGCCGATTACAGTTACCTTCAATGAATTAATGAATGGAATAATATTATGTGTGCAAAAATCGTTGTAGTAATTAAGTCCAAAGTCTGTTGAACACTTAATGAGACTCACATTATGCATATTCTATGGTGAGTGTATTGTTACGGCAATTTATGTACGGGGTGATGTATAATTGTTTCGTCTGCCTTTTTTTCACAGGTACAGGTAGACTTTATTCGGATAGTCTCTGTTATAAAGTGGTTTCTTGCTTTATTCGCAGGAAATAGACATTTTTGGAAAATCCTTGGAGATTTTGTGAATTCTGTCACTTTTCAATAAATTCTACATAGTCAAATGCAATGGCATATACATAGGTAGATATGTAGATTATATAACACCGAGCCTGACTAACACATATTTAGATGGTGAACGGGGGAACATCTCCCAATTTATAAATTAACGTAGAAAGGGTAGTGTAGGTGGAGTTAACTTAACATTAACAAGACAGTAGTCCCTGCTTCCGTTATAGTTAAACGCCATCGTACAGGCCTGAAGGGTGACAAAAACTTCTGACACCCTGTATACACGATTGATACATTGATTCAGCTGAATGGTGCCTTAGGGACGGTTGCAAGTTGCAAGTGCATGAACTTGTTGAATTCTAAAGATGCTCCCGGGAATTTTATACAGCATTCCTTTTTGTTTCGCTAATGCATCCACCGACCCATCAGTCACTCCAGATTCGAATTGGAATTAAATTCTATTTTTGGCGGTGAAAAAAAATTTTGTGATTGTGGGAGATGTGTCATGTCATTCATGAATTCCGTGGTCGTTTGGCTAGGAAATGGTATGTGCTTCACAGCAGCACTCTGAGAGCAACAATCGGATGATTTGAATAATAAATATATACCACGGCGATATTTTTTATTTGCCTCATTCACTCAACAAATAGAATCTCTCTCTCTCTCTCTCTCTTCCTCACACCATACCACACCAAACATCATGTTAAACATTATGTACGAGAATTTGCGGAAGCTTATTTTTATTTATTATCATTTCCGTTCCTTTGTCCAATTCATTATTTAATAATTATAATTTTTGTTGTAATTTAGATATTCTTAGTTATAATCCATTTTTCAGCAATATAGCAATCGTATAATTTCACTAATGATTCTAATGATTTGTATATATTGGCATGATGCGCAGCATTTTGTGGAATGAACACCCATAAGTGACATAGTGACAATCAACCTTTGATACAATCGTTAAATAAATGTACACTTAAGTTTACATTAACAAAATAAGTTAAATGGATGTGATATCGCAACGAAAGAATTGCATGCTCTCCACTTGAGCATTTATATATATCTACAATATAATTGCTATTTGTAATTATTGTTACACGTGCTCCACTCAATTGTAGCCTTTGTACCTACAAAATATTGTTAAGCATTGGGAATGAATGGTAGCTCACATAATTAAAGGTAATTGAATAACAAATGGCTGATCCATTTGTACTCATTTCAGAAGATCGATTTCTTTTTGAATGTTCTCTCGGGCCCGCGCTTCGTATTGAGTTCGGAATTCCTTCGTGGCAAAAATATTTGGAATTTGCAGGAAACTTTGCAGCACCTGGGGAAATTTAATAATTTTTAAAAATCAGCCTTAAATTTAAAATACAAAATAATTATGGCTAGAAATTTGGGTGGGAGGTTGACTTTGATGCGGAGATTGTTGTATGAGGAATCGGAAAGGAATTGGTACTCTTCCCGGGTTTTTTCACTGAATCTAGAATATTCTTCCCAGTCGGAAGCAAAAATTGCAAAATTTATGTCGAGGAAAAAATGTTGGTCCTCTTCCCCGTAGACGCCGTCCGTTTTGTGCTCCTCGGTCGAATTCGACAGTGACAGTTCAATCAGGTCACAAACCCTCGCTTCCAAAACCTTCCATTTAGAATAATGTACGTATATGCTTAGTCCTTATTTCAATATTTTCTCCATCAAGAATTTTAATAAATGCAAAATAAATTTTATATCGAGTTTACCTTATCCAATTTCGATTCTACAGCAAACTCTTTAAACTGTTCGATAGATTTTTCGGCATTTTCTGTTGATTTCGTATCGTAATAAATTCTGTAGCAAAAAAAAATTAGTCAAACATATGTTTTCAATATTTGTAAATGTAATGATTGTTAAATCAGAGGATTTAAGAATAAAGTTTACGATTGAAAGACGAGCGAAGCCAAAACAGCAAGCGGATTTGACAAGGAGGATCGATAATGTTTGAAATTAATTAATTTTGAATTTAAGTGGTCCAGGTCATTGCAAATTCTTCCTTCGTAGGCTGTTTTAATGATTCCGAGCCATTTGTCGCTGACCTCTCTATCGATTTCGGTGTTTGTGCAGAATTCTTGCCACAGTTCCTCTGTCGTGTCACTCATATTCACACTCTACCCGATAGGATTTCAATTGTCAAAGTATATGAATGGACTATTTCCTTGTCAGGGTGCGCTCCGATCCGACCACACTCAAATACAATACCCGAATCAACAAGAGTGAATGACTGATCTGATGGGAAAACCCGGGCATCGATCCGAGTCTGGTTTTGCTCCAATTCCGATTGCTGTCGCGTTGTCGACTTTGCGTACACACTTTTCTATCTCTCTCACTACTCGGCGTCGAGTAGATCTTGCTACAACCATTCAAAGCACATTCATATAAATCCCTACTATACACCTGGCTAATTATGCAGGCATTATAGGATTTTGCATATTTTTCTAAATTAACTGCCAGTACCATTTATTTTAAAAAATACAAAGATTCCATTTTAACAACAAATTAAAACACGTTTGCAGACTATCATTGTCGTTCGAATTCCTTTTCTCTTCCGTATCATTGCATTGTAATTGCTTGATATTATTTCTTCTTCGTCAATGGGGTTACCACAAAGCAGAGTCTGTGTGCAACCATAAACCACTGACTACAAACGGACGTCATAATAATGAGTGTTTACTCATTAGTCCGGTCGTATCGTAATGTTAAAGTGATAAAAGTGGAAAATAACAAGATAAGATAGCCACTTCCTCGTCCTCACTCCTCCAACGCAAATAAAATTCAGAACGATCCATGACAAAGTCGGATGACTCAATTCATCAAACGTACATTAACGCCACTCATTACATTTAAGGTGACAGTATTCGAATCCTGGTACACGCTGAGCTGATAATAAATAAAACGGGGGTTTAACCCCCTTTACAATCCGAGAGAAGATAGGCTACAGGGCTAAGAAGGAGGAGCTACGTTAACATAAATAAGATATGAAACCGGCCCCTAACCTACCAAGTGAATCCAGCTACTACTCTGAAGAAGAATATTTATGAATGAATGAATGCATGAAAACAAAAATCCATAATTTGCATGCTCAAAAGCACAGAAACCAACCAGTGGCGTAACTAGAAAAAGTTTTTAGGGGCTCAGCCCTGTCAATTTTATGTTAACTTGGCCCCACCCAGTCCCTCCGTCCCCATGCTTATTTTTTAGATATGGAGGGTGTCGGGCGCTTCCCCTCGATGCGCCACTAACAGAGACCACAATTTTGCAATACAATTAGTCAACAATCGATTATTTATTGTGTAGGTTATGTTTTTGTAGGACAAAAGCGAGCTTCCGATCAGAAAAACAGTCGTGATTGTAATATTTATTAGTAAGTGGTAAATCTAGATGGAAAGAACTTTTTGCTTCATACATCAGTCGACTCAACATGTGTGTAGTATAGTTTGAGCCGTGTGTGGGCGTAATGTATAAAACAATGCATATAAATATTAAATATGTATAGTATACAGTATACGAGATGAATATAATGTAGTCCGTGTGCAACAAGCAACAAAAGGTACCTTAAATCTTTACAAAAAACCCGACCAGAGTTGATGACTCAGCCGAACAGCATTTTGTCGTTCGTACTTTTTTGTGGCTGCTGTTGATTCATCACTTAAAAGTAAAAACGTGCAATATATATATATATATATATTAGTAAGCCAAACAAGCATCGATTAGGCCAAAGATTTGATGAAGTATGTTGAATAACAAACATGATTCATCCATTCATTCATAATTCTCAAAGTAAACAAAGACAGTGGCTTCGTTTCATTATTAACGAACTATAATTAATATAATAGACTATTAATAACTTTCACACGAATTAAAAGATGATTGTAAGTCCACTTGACAAAGATCTTTTACATGGAATGTGGCATTGAATTTAAAAATTTACACTGAAATGTTAACACGATTCGTACAATTAGTTCGATTCTTACAGATTCCATCAAAAAATTGTCTCTTATGAAAATATTGGTGAAAAATTGGCAATGGAAAAGTCAAAATGCTGACTGTCACTTATTTTGTATAATACATAGATTTGAGATTCGAAAAGTATTATTAATTACAAAATATGAATCTTTGTTCTCTGTAAAAAATAATCCGCTTAGTTTAGCTACAAAACTTATGATATCATGTTCTATTTAAACAAGAATGTTAATTTTGATTCTCAAGTCAGTTTGGATTTTAAATCGTATTTTCTAGATATTTTCATTGGCCATTTTTTGGCACAGGGCTGCCCATCCTTTGACACGGTACTCCTCCGCATTGCGAAGCCAGTCTTCTTTGTTCTGATAAATTCCTCTTCCAACAATAATGATATCGGCGTTCCTTTTCAGCACCGCCTCCTCCACACTGTTGTACACCTGCCCCAAACCGTCCCCTGAACAGCTCAGCGAAACTCCGGGTGTGAACTGGAGAAATTTTCCATTCCCACCTCCAACATTCGACTGTGAAACAAATCCCGCCACACAATTTTCATATCCTTTTGTCAATTCTCGGATGAATTCTTTGTACATTTTCAACTTGGTCATCAGATTTCCTTCCGAGCTCATCTCAGCGATGAGGATGGCACTCAGATTCCTGTCCTGGACACTCTGCAATACACCCGGACCGGAAATGCCATGGACTGTGACGAAGTCGCACCACTTTTCAATCTCAAACGGTTTCGAGCTGAGCTGTTTTTTGACGGTGTTCCCGATGTCGGCCAACTTCCTGTCCTCCATGATCAGAAATTCGTATTCCTCCGACAGCGCTTTCAATTTATTTCGAAATTCCAAAACTTGCGTGTAGTTTTCAAAATTGTAGGTGTCAATGTGAGTCTTGAGCAGACAAATCTTCGGACCAACAACTTTCACAGCCTCAATTACATCTGTCCAATTGTCCAAATCAGCCGACAAGCACAAATTTGTCGATTTTTTGTAGCAGATTTTCAAAAGTTTCTTTGAATTTTCGTTAGTCATCTTTTCGGCGCGCTCTTTAAATAGCTGATCCAACTTTGGGTCAAAAAGTTGATTAGATTGGACATAGTTTTCCACTTTGGACACTTGCTCGTTGGTAATCAGGTTGGCTTCTCGCAGTACAGTCAGCATCGTGGAAATATCTATGAGAGAGCTCGCTCGAATTCCATTGTTGTGCAAATTGGCAGTGGCCCCTTGACTTCTGTTCAGAAGTACAACGGTGTCTGTCACCACGAGACCCTGGGTCCGGAGAATAGCCGCCGTTTCAATTATACTGGAACCAGTTGATATCACATCTTCGATAATCAAACAATTTGACCCTTCTTTGTACTCCCCTTCAATCAGTTGCCCAGTTCCATACTTTTTCTGTTCTTTTCTGTAAAAACAAAGTGAACAAAAAACATTCAAAGTATGCAAATACTAAAACATAAATGGACTTTGCATTTATTTCTTATAAATTCTATAGCTTAGTTGTATCTGAATTGCAATTAGTACTGAAATTGTTCGGTAAAATAAGTTATGTTAGCCATATATTTAATGTCGATATATTTTCTTCACTTTTGAATGAGTTACATTTTGCCTTAAGCAGATTATAGAAAAATTTTACATTGTATTGTCGTTAATATTTTCTTTGATAACTTACAAGATATGGTAGTGGTATTTAGTAGTATTTGTTTCACTCCAATTTTAATTAGAATATCACCATCGGAAAGTTAGTGAAAAACAGGGTATCCGGCCACTGGGTGGGTAACAAGAAACGGACCGAATTATTCCCTTAGGATTGCTTGTTTATGCAAATACAGTATTTTTACAGAATGTACCAACTCTCGCCACTGTATGTACCAAGTACCAACTGTCCTCTTGGGCGGGGACAGTTGGGACAATTCTCACTTTTACATTCAATTAATTTGTGCTTCCACCTTGAATAAAAGAATTAAATAAAAATATGATAATGTGCACATATATATTTTACATCTTTGTGCAATATCACTTTGTTTATACCTCGAAAATTTCGGCAGAGAAAATTCACTGAAAAAAGCGTACCAACTGTCCCCATGTTCCCCTACTTTGTGGACACAAGTGTAGGTAGCCTCACTCCGTAGCCTCCGTAGCCTCCGTAGCCTCAATCCGTAGCCTCCGTAGCCTCACTCCGTAGCCTCCGTAGCCTCCTAAGCTGTCGGCTAATTTAAAATGAGCCAGAGGCTACGGAGGCTACGGCTATATTACAAATGTCTAGGTAGCTTACAAAGTGTTAGGTTAGGCGATTTAAAAGTACTGGTTAGCTTACAAAGTGTTGTTAGGCGATTTAAAAGTACTGGTTAGCTTACAAAGTGTTAGGTTAGGCGATTTAAAAGTACTGGGTAGCTTACAAAGTCTCTCACTAAAAAGCTACTTGGTTAGCTACCAGGACTAAAAGATCGACTAACACTAACACTTAATAAGCGTTGAGAGAGTTTGGTCAGTGTAATTTGACAGTTATGTATAGTGTGTGTGTTGTAATGTAGCCGTAGCCTCCGTAGCCTCTGGCTCACTTTAAATTAGCCGACAGCTTAGGAGGCTACGGAGGCTACGTTTGACCACTGACTTACTCTAACCCAAGTGTAAGCATACAAAAAACCAAAATCCAAGGTTTTTGGTTCCCTGGCTGGTAAAACACTATTCTGGAAGTTAAAGAGTAAAAGCTTGTAATTGTTATGGTATGAATAATTGGAGCTAATTTCAGCGTATCCAATTTTGGTTGCGAAAGAGTTGTACATTGTACATAATATGATCCCCTTGACTCTTGGTGTAGAATGCGCATAGGTGAGAAGTAAATTAGGTCAACCTTTTAATAATCATGGGGACATCGTACTGAGCGGACACCAAGGCGGCAATGGGCAATGCAGTGTAAGGCACCCCACAAATGACATCCACTTGCAAGCCATCATTGGGTACCCGTTTCCAAATTAATTCACAGACGAGTTTCTGCAAACATTGAATATTATTTAAATTATATCTGCATGCTCAGGAATATTAGCAATAAAACTTATTAATACACGAGTCTTTTATTTAGTTCAAAATACCAACTTACCATAAGATGAGGATGGGAAATAATAACTCTCAGATCAAAGTACACAGGACTAAGATTTCCCGATTTCAGTATAAATTCACCGAATTTGAGTGCACCGCAGTTGAATAAGGAAACAATGAGATTATTTAATTTTTCCTGTGACATTTTGAATATTTATTTCTCTAACAGATCGAATTCTTATCACGATCACAGATATTGTGATGAGTCGAGTCTTTACGTCGAGTCAGTTGGGATTTGGGATTGGGATGCCAGATCTGGCAGAAAAATTTGTTTGTTTGCCGCTCTTTGGGTGGAAGAAAGGTAGGGATGATTCATAATTGACGTCCTAAATTTTTTGGCGAATTTTGGGCCCCATCACCCTTAGTCCGCAGAAACATGGCCGCCTACCATGTTATATATAAGGTATATACCTTGTCCGAAAACATCATCCCCCTACATCCCGACGTCTTTTATGGATGACTCCTTAGCACCGGCTCTGAAATCTTTGCTGAAGTTAGCAGGAG
>JABASC010000421.1:0-41235 GCA_019776185.1 Plutomurus gul
CTCTTGCTGAATTAAATCCACGTGGATCTAAAGAAGCCTCGGGGAATATTGTGCGCACGCTGAGTGAATAGGCACACTAAACACTACGCCCCAGTAACTGCAACATTCTGTATGATGCACTGTTATGCACGTGTGGCTTCAGATTTCTAATAGCGATTCCTCCGAAAAAGTTTCACCTTTCCGTTTTTGTTCTAAGTTTTCATTTTAAACGTACTTACGAAGAAATCAGTACGGTATTTCATGGACCTGTCCACTACTACAGATGTATGTACAGATATGTCCAGATAAGTTGCCTAAAGTTTATTTAGAAAATGGATACAATTTTTTGTATCCATGTAATGTACCTACGGTACCCAAAGAAAGTGCGCCAGCTTGCATTCCTGAAGTTTGTACCCATCCTGCGTTCACTCTCCAGTTTTTCTATTGTGTGTTTTTGTGCTGCCTTGTCCGTGTAGTTACATAGTTATCTCATCTCTTAGCGTCTTGCATCTATACTTTTTCTTGTATGTTGTGCAGAGCATAATGTTTGTCCTTCCGTGTCTGAAGTGTGTAGCCGAGTAAATAATCTTGTATTTCTCCACCAAAACCTATTTTTGTTTTTGCTTTATCACCAGTTTCCACAAAGTGAGTTCATGTCCATTGTCAATAAGAGGAAAATCGAATTCAAGTCGATTTCGAATCCAATTTGTAGTTTTGCTAGTATAGATGATGTTTACAGACGTAATTTGTTTGAAAACATTGTATACAATTGTGCAACCATTTAATTTGAAATGCGTACATACATAGTACACTTCATTCTTGTTGATGGGTGCAAATTTGATGCGTATATAATTTAAAAGTACGAATTCCTTGCAAGATTAATTTTGCTTCCCCCGTTTGTGAATCTGATAAAAGTAAGAAAACGTGTGATGTGTTCAGTAGACACATTCGCTATCTATAATTATTGCGAGCTTGCTCTGCATCTGCAGAAGCTGTGAAGGAGAGGCATCATTTTACAATATTGTAAATACTGTGCGACATTTGCTGTCGTCACTCGGTTGAAACCAACAATCCAAGAGATTAATTCAGAGAGCGTTTGGGGTTGCTTTGAAGTAGATTGAACTATAGTTGGCTACAATGTTCCAAGCATTTTTATACCATTGTCACGAAAAGAAAGAAAGTTCTCTTGATGAATGAAAAGTGAAACGAGATTTTTTTCTTCTTTGCGAATCACATTGCACCTTGACTTGAGTTTCTTGTAGCACAAGTAATCTTGCAATCGAATTCTTTACTGAATGTGAGCTGATTGTGATTGGATGGTGGAAAGTTTTTCCTTTTTCATTCTTTCACTTAACTGCTGCTGTATAGAAGTGTAAGTTTAGAGCATAGTGGTAGAGCAGAATCTTGGCTGGTACTCGATTCCAAGCTGATTGTGATGGTAGAACACTTTTTTATTCACTTGTACTTGCTGAACAAATGCAACATCCAAATTACCGAATTTCTTTTTTTTATCCAACTGGTGAAAGTACACAGTGTTACGTTTTTTCTGCAATGAAAGCAAAGGGTAATAACAAGGTACTACATGAGAATTAAGCTCATGTATACTAATTGAATAGAAAAGTGAGTGGAGAAGGAAATTAGTTCTGCGACGAGAACTAAATCATCCTCATTGTCAAAGTGTGGATTTGTCGTGGAGAAGAAAGCAGTTCGAGTACCAAGTACCATGTATGGTATGGACTGGGAAAATCCATGGAAAAAATCACCATATACTTTCTAGTACTACTATACCGGCAGTATGTGTAATGAGAAAAAATTCCTTTACTCGTTAGAGTCACATGAGAGCCAGCAAGCTTTTGCTCGGGTTTCTAATCTCGTCTTACTTGGCTCGTGTTTACTATACTTAACCTTGACTACTACAGATAGTTCGCCAAATACTGCTTATACTTGTGTAGTGTGTGTGTGTGTGTGGTATGTGGGCCCACATTGCATTTTCCACAATAAGCTAAGGATGAGTGGATGCAGTGGGGATTATTTGGTATATGTATGTATGTATGGTGTGCCTATATTTTTTTCCACTGCTGGTCACATATCTCTCTACACAATGTGTCCTTCTTTGACACCGAGAGCCCGCTTGGAATAGGGAGTCGTAAAAGATTTTACAGTGACTAATTCTGAGTTTCAAGGAGTTTATCACTGCACAATACTTTCACTTTTTCACTCACATGGATACTTTCACGGTGCTCACATATACGTGGTGGAGTATTTTGTTGGAATGGCTTTATTTATACTGTCTCTCCCTCTCTCTCTCTGCCTGTCACTCTAACTGTGCTAATAAATTTCTCGCAGTCATTTATACAATTCATGGTTGGTTGTGGCTATTTTGAAGATGTTCGTTGACGCTCGTACTCTTCTGCAGGATATGAGATAAAGACACGGTAGTCTACGCTGCTGCTGTTGTTTCACTGTGGAGGAAGGGTGCGGTTTACTAAAAAGAGGAGTGACGTACAAATGCAAGTTAAGTCACTCGAGACCACTTCGTGGCTATAATCGTAAAAGAGAGAGCTGAGCTTTGTTTCTGTCTATTTTGTAAATTATGAGGCATTTAGCTTGTATAGGCTGCTGATGTCTTACTTTCACCAGAAGAGGAGCTGTAGACTCCATTTAACCAGCACTCGCTACTTATTAACCATCCAGCAGCCGTGTACTATTATTATATGAGGTTTCTGTTAGGCTCCACTCTGTTTCTCTGCAGTCCTGTCTGTAGCTGGTGTCTGGAGTTACGGTAGCAGATTCCATGACGTTTTGTAAACAGCCATGGCTTTTGAAATTTTTAATGGTTTTCCTCAATTTCCTGACCAAAATCTCTTTCTGGGTAATAGAATTGCGTGTGTTGACTTTTGAAGTTGAGTTTTGCTTTAGAAAATTGTTTGCAACAACTTCTCTCCGCATTTTCAGTATTTGCAATAACACTATGTCTACCTTTTCAGTGAAATTCCACTTGACTCATTCATAATGCACTGAAACTAACGTAAGTATCAAGTATGTAGCATATATATATAAGTATGTGTTTACAAAAGAGAAAAGTGTTATTTATTTATTTCCTGTTCGTTTGTTGTTCCTTCTCAGTTGATGTTGTAAGGACTGGTAAGAAGAGAGCTTAACTTTTGTTTGTCGACGAGCTGAAAGTTGAAACTAAATAGATTTGCGGCCGTGAATGGTGTTATTCTGGGCTCTGTGCAATTTAAGAGATAGGCATTCTTGTACCATTATGCTATCACTTGTACATTAATTCGCTGTATTTATTTAGCAAGTAAGAACATGGTGAAAACACTGGGCTCCAGGGCTGCTCTGTGTACATAATAACTTAATAAGATTTGCCGTTGCTCATACCACCATTGTGTGTGCTGTGGACGAATACACTTGAGTAGTGTAAGCTGTAGTATTTGTCAAAATGACGGTACGCACGGTGAGATGTGTGGCAGAGAGCTCTCTCGTTCTTTCTTTTTCCTTTCTCTTTTGGTGAAGGCTGCACAGTAGCAGACACGGAAGATGTTACAAAAATAGAAATGTGTCCACATGGATTTGACTATTTTCTTTTTATGTTTTCTTTAGAAATAAAGTTGTCTAAATAAGAAATTCGACGAAACGATTTTTCTAGCAACTAGAAAGAGAACATGGAAGGAAAACGATATAGAAAATTGAATCTTGTCGAATCTTCTACGCTCATCACTGCGTTCTATTCACAAACCACTGTTACACACAGCCATCCACCTATCCGCAAACATGTATTATGCGGGAAGAATGTATCGGAGAGTTGTCTTAACTCCAACTTCGTACAACAGAAGAATAATAAAAAAAGTAAATTCCATGTCGTGTAGTTTGTGTGCTTTGCAAATTAAAGTTTCCCTATGGTACACTGTTCCTAACATTATAGTGGTTGCATGGTGAGGCAGAGTAGCAGCAGCATTCTCTGCGTCTTCGTTAGATCTGATTCCAACTGATCGGATCACTAGATACGGATAGATGGTTGTAGCCCGCCCCTGTCTTATTGCTTCTTTCTCTCAAATACGAATTATGGCCCTTTCCACACCCTCTTTTCTGTTGTAACCATTAATGCATCACTCCGGGTACATAACATACTACAGCTTGTAATATTACATACATAGAAGTTGCTTCTCTATTTACGGGAAAATCATTGTTACGAATTTTGTTGCACGTCACAATCTCTTTATAAATAGTAGCAGAGAATTACTTGAGCCACTAATCTGGAAAGTAATAGAAGACCCCTTGCTCCATAACCACTATCTATGAACCTTTTGTTTAAAGCGTGGTGGTGTCAGACTATCTCATCTATTGTAGGATGGCACTCAAAGTTTCATTTTTTAAGTTTTTTTCTCACCTAATTCCTCCGTGCTATTCATTACCACTTTGTATCAGTCCGTGTGCTTTTGATGTAATATCCTTGTGTTGATTTCGTAGTAAAAGCACTATTTGGGAGCTTTCACTTGGTTGAATGCGATTCCAGGCATTACAAAGATTTGTAAATAAAAGTGATTTCTTACATATGGCCATTGGTGGTGGTGCTAGTGCACAAGGAGGGAGCCTTACCACCATTGAGGAAAGAAACGGGTGGCGATGCACACTGGAAGCGGAAATTGAAAGAATTCTGGACGAAATCAGCGTGAGTGTTGTGTTGCTTGTGTGCAAAAGCTGTTCAGGTTACAGCTCTAGTTTATTATAGGGCCGCGGATGTGAGTTATCGAATGGAAAGTGGTGGGAGTTGAGTTTCTCTGGAGAAGTTACGCTATCTCCCCTACAGGGCTCCAAAAGCCCAAGACTTCTGACTGACCTCAGGAAAAGTCGTATAGTTAAGTGAAAACCATGTGTGTATTGAAATGTGTGTTTGTAGTAGTAGTAGTAGCCTTGGATTCACCAGTGGACTTCTTTACAGTAAATTGAGTGCTTGTATTTGTAAGGAAAATGATGCTTTTTAGACTCTTTCTAGTCTTTGGCTTCACCATTCACCATTTTCTTCACTAAAATTCTGTTCAGTGACCACCGGATAATACAGTGGAGGGTGTTTGTGCACTGACTACAGAATTTCTGGCAGTTGGGGCTGGGAAAGTTAAGACTCTCTGCTCCTGGTAGACTTCGACTCTAGCTCGTATCACATTAGGAGTCTCACGTGCGTTCTCCCCACCACGATGCACTCGGGAGCACCAGTGTGGGAATAGAAACGGGAAACCAACTGTGGTCTTGCTTCCTGTGGCACAGAACATGGCAACTGTATTCTTTCCTACCTTCCAACCTAAATTCTTCCCCTGTACTGCGTCTTGATGGAGAAAAAATACTTTTGACTTCTCCCTTTCTCCTTCTGTCTCGCTTTCTCTGTGTGTGAACCGCGTGAACTCTGTAGACTATTTTCTTCTATACCTATATACATACGTGCTGTGTTACAATTTGAGCTAGTAGCTCAAGTTGCTTAACTGTTAAATGACACTGCGTTATGCAATACTTTAGCTATCTGCGCACTTAGCATGCATTCTTCTGTCTGTTTACATGGTTCTCGTTTCCTCTAATCCTGCAGGAATGTTTACTGCCTTTCTCGATAACAAAGTGCTTTAGCGCTCTACGTGAAGAGGAATATATTACACAGTTGGTTTAAGCATAAGGATTCCTGTAGGAAATGTTGTGTGGAGGAGAGTTCTGCTTACACCGAGCAGTATATACTTACAATCTCTTATATCTCGCTTTCACTCAGACGTATATTTCCCTCTTCACGAAGTTGGTAAGACAAACGTGAGATTTTGCTGGAATCCTCTTCACTGGCCTGGATGTGCAGCTAAGATGATAAAGTTTTATATTTTCTGGAGATAAAAAATATAGATTTGTTATAGTTGCACTTGCAATGTGCTTATAGAATAATCTGACATCGGGTTGTCTTTTCTGACAAAGTCTGCCCCAGTCTCCGTGAAGCTCTCGTCTATTGGTCTCTTCTCTTCTTCTTCTGCGAATGAACAAAAGACGTCACATATAGTACAAAGACTTCAGATATCAGAGTGTATGCATTATCACCTTGAGCCTTGTCTGCTCGTGTATATCAAAGTATAGAAGAATGGAAGTGAGTGAAAGTTGACTTATTGTTAGATTCATGGGCTAAAGTTGAAAGGCTATCGCAAAATGGAGCAACAGCGACTCCTCAACGTGAAGACACACATGGCACATTAAACAGTGGCTGTTAGCATAAAAATAGTGAAATAGAATGAAAGAGGATAAAGTGAAAGCATGAGAGAGGGTAGATAGAAGATAGGAGACGGGTGGAAATGAACAATGTGTGTGTGAACACATCCTAAATGTCTGCACATTTCTTTCGGGGCTTGAAATCTCATTGTAAGTCTGCTGTTGTATTCTGATTGTACCTGATGCTTTATTTGTTGTGCACCCGTTCGTTGTCATACTGCGGGCATCTGTAATGCTAACCTAATATAGTAGAAAAGGAAATACCTAAGTGAAAGGTTGCTAAAAGCATTTGGTAGTACGAATAGTGTGTCCGACACTGAATGAATGGGTTGAATTTAGAAAACACATTTTTACAGTACAGGGCTTTCATTGTGTTAAACAATGTCATTGTATTTCCCCGCCCGAAGGGGAACGACTCTTGCTTTAGAATAGTCTCTTAGGGGAGCTTTAGAATAAACGAAGTAGACTTACATACGCCATACGTAAGTAGAGAAAATGTCAAAGGGTCACCGCCACATTTGCAAAGCTCGAAATTGATCACGTATGGTAACTTTGTGCATGATTAGTAGAACACATAAGTATCTCCAGTACACGGTAAACGTGATGAGGATTGGAAGGGCGTACTAAGATTACGTTGGATTTTTACTCGTACCCGAATTCAAGATGAGATGTATTTCGATTCGGTGTTAAACATCGTGTAAATTCCGGCGCAATGTAGATTTTCCAAATGTACGTTTCCTTCTCTCTCCGAGAAAGACACATTTTTGTACTACAACGTTTCTTCTATGAATTCTAATCATTAGCACACACACACACACATATATATATATATATATATATGTATATAGTTTAGACTGTAATCCATTGTGTATGTACATATCCTAATGGAAAGGAGGACATTTTCGCTGCTCCCTCCTTCTAATCTTGTGTAAGCAGCTGAAATGGTAGGAATAATTTCAATGGGGAAAGTTGTTGAAAGAAATCTTGGATTAATCTATCTGTTACCATCATCACTATCACGGATATTGTGAATGGGTTTTGTAATGGAAGTGGTTCCAATGTCCTTTTGTGAAAGACGGAAACATCTGATTGCTTTTATGCGGTCACGGAATCATTGCGTATGATCTGTGTGCTTGCAGAACTAATAAGAGTCAAATGGGCTACTTTCCTGCATCGAACTGGAGCACATAACAATGTACGATGTAATTAAGTGGATTCTGCTCTATTAACCGAATTATACGGAACCGGAAAAGAATTATTTTCATTGGAACGGCAGTGGATGTGGCTTACAAGACATACTCGTAACAAGGGGAAATTGTATTTGTTTTTCTTCTTCTTGTTACATAGCTTCAAATTCTGAAATATATGTTGCATGCAGTAGTGCATGAAGGAATTGTAGCTAAATAAATGTATTTACTTTATTTTTATTGGAAGGATTGATTGTAAAAAAAGTGCTGATTTGTTCACAGTGTTTTAGGTGAATAGTTGTATAAATTATTCCCTTGGGTAATAGACGTTTTTCAATAAACGTGTTTTTATACTACTGTGTATTACATAGAAGGGAAATTGTTTGGAGTTGTACGTTATACCGCACTGCTGCAGGTTCTGGTTACAGCTGTTCAGTCTGAATATAAGAAAATAGATTGTGCACATAGTTACAGCTACAGATGTGTACCTGAAAGTTGGAATATGTGAGCTCGTGGTGGAATTCAGAGTTTATACTGTGGTAGATGGCTTTGCAGAATGTCACCAACCACAACGAATCTCATGAACTGAATATTTAACTTTCCGTTTACACCTTTCCATTTAAGAGCAGTTGAAGTTTAGGTAATTTCAGTTTATGGTTTCGTTGCTCTTGGGTTGTGTGCGGTCGTACAAAAGGCGGTGGTGAAAATACCAAGATGTATAATACGTGTGGGTTTAGGGGAGAAAGGTAGACGAACGGTTAGAAGAGGTAAAATGATATTAGGATTCATTAGGAAGACTACACAATGATTAGATTAGTGTCTGAAAGAAAATAAAGTGAATTCATGGAGTGAAGAATGAAACTAAAAGTCAGAGTATCGTACACTCTCGAGAACGAAAGACAAATACAGAAAGAACTCTGGAATTGAGTGCTGTCTATATTTAGGCGGGTAATTTTTCAAATCAAAAGCAGTTTTTACTTTCTTTGACTTTCTTTAGGCTTTAGTAGTGCGTGTTCTATAAAATGTATCTTATTCTTACTTCTCCTTTTCTCTCTCTAATTAAATACCTTCTTGCCGTAGACTGCCTTCCACAAAATTAAGTTGGAAGAACAGACAAAGTTCTCTTATTCTGGAGACTGCCTATTGTATTCCGGTCGTAGTATTTAGCTTGAACAGTGGTATTGGCTAAAGTTTGTAGCAGAAACAGTGTATCGATTTAGGAAAAGCATTTTTATCACCGAAAGAGTATAATTTGTTGGCTTTTCAGATATCCAAGGTTATTTTTAGACAAAGATACAATGGAAAAACAATTCAATGCAGAGAGAGGCGGTCGGAATTCAGAATGCCGGGAACCAGTATATTTTTTTGTCTGGACGAAAAGGATGTAAAATGTGTAGTGGTTGACGAGCTGTTTCATTTTGTCAATTTTACGTAGATTTTGAAGAATGCAGCAGTGTTTGTTTTTTACTCTGGTATGACAGCTGCTGCATTCTGCGCAAAACTGAAGTCGTCTTTGTACATATATTATGAAAAATTGACTTGACCTCATTTAGCACAGAATGTTATTATAATGCCTTTATTTTTGCAGATATTCAAGAATTTTATGAGCTGACATTGTTGGACGATACAAAGAGCGTGCAGGAGAAGACCGTTGAAACAATTCGTATTGCCACGAAGTGGGAAGGCTCCGATGGTCCTATTGCTCTTCTCAACAGCTCACAGTCTCAGGTTAGCCACTATTCATTTTTTAAAGTCGTTTTTTGCCGTGATGGTGTGTGTGGTGGTGGAAGCATTTCCTGTCTGAGTGAGTGAGATGTCGACTAGCTATTATATACTGCCAGCAGTGCACTATCAAGGATTGAGCAGCACCACAATAATCCATGACATGTCAGCCGCGCGCACACCATCGTAAGTAGAGCCGTTGATGAGCTGAAAAAGAAAGTCATAAAATGGTCTTGCTTGCTGTGTTGTTGGTTGGGTGTTTGAGAACTGGATGTGTATGTATGTGTGCTCTTTACTACGTGTGCTGCTGTCGTAAGGATATATATAAGTAATCACATAAGTAGCACTTAGTGTCAGTTAAATTTGGAATTGGACCTAAAAGCCGGCCCATTTTCCACGATTTCTTCCGAGCTTTTGCACAAAGTGGGACTCCGTTGACTTGTACTGTTCTATGTTCGGTCTTAAGAACTCCCTTTGCCTACTTTATTGGTTTTTATAGTTTACTTGTATCTGTGCGCGCCTGCAGCCAAAGGAAAGCAACCAGGGCTGCTATCCACCAGGGCCAAGATACCATACCATTGCACTATATTTTATTTTGATATGACTCTTTTTTCCTCACAGTAGGTACTTACTTGTACTGGTCGTAGTAGCTTCAATGTGAATTATATATTATTGCAGCAGAAAGGCCGCCATAGATTTCACTTTGAATTTTGTCGAAATGCCCGTGGACCTCTCCTTAGATTGGTTTCTCTCGATGCTCTGTGTGTTGGTGCGTTCTTTGTGATCTTTTCTTTTCGTTTCATCTTTCAACTACGAGAACAGAATAATTGAGAAGCCTATATAAAGAGGAATTTTTTGCTTCACTAGTGTTTCTTCCCCCTTAGTCACTTTTGAATAAGTAGCCATTTGTACGCGTACACTCTGTGATTGCGTTCGAATATTTTAGTGTTGATCTCGCGGCTCTCTACTGTAGAGAACTGTGAAAAGTTTCTTTTATACATTTCCCAATGATAATAATAGTAAGAATTTCGCAGAAAACTTCTGTCATTATATTACATAAATGAGCATAATTTCTCCACTCACTCATTCAATATTTAGGATTTCCTCCCCGTTAAATGAAAGTAGATTTGAAATATTCGTGTGATTAGCTCGGATTTGAACAAAACTTTGTCCTTAGTTTACAAGCTAGCCCTGAAGTGGTAGTAGTTACTAGTAGTAGTTTGAGTTTGAATAGAGCTCAGGATCAGCCAGCAGTGAGTGCATGTCTGTATGTAACGGAAGAAAGTGCAACTGCTGACGGCAGAAAGCAACCAAGAAAAGAAAGTAATGTGTATGTAAGTATATGAGATGAAAATGTACAAAGCAAGAGTATATACATTCTATGTACTATGTAAATAGCTCTTTGGAGGTTCAGTGAAGTGGAAAACATGGCTTATGGCCTGAGCTGCTGTGCTTGGCATTTACATTGACTTGCCTTTCCCTTTCGAATGAATGAGCCGAGAGGAAAGCAAAGTGATGTTATGCGATGCTCTATTACTCTGTCTATCTGGTTTGGTTAACTTCACGTTGCTGCTATGATCTGGTTTTCTGTACCGTGTTACACAATCTTCTGTTATCATAAGGAATCTCCACCCTCTAAAGACTCCAAAACGGAAAGCAAGGACGACGACACCCTATATATTATATTATGAGTAAGTACATACTTCCATACATACACAGAAATCATCTTTGCTATCTATACACCTACTACTTACTTTATATATGTGCCAGTGTAGTAAAGTTAGTAAAAAGGCTTTTAAAAGTTGTAGGTGAAGGGAAAGTCACAGTGTGTGTGTGTGTGTGTAGGAAACAACTCAAAAAAGCAAAGTAGGCTCTAAAGTATGTTGGAGTTGCCACGCAGTGAAAGTATACAGAATACAAAGATATATAGTAAGTAGCAAAGAGCTTGCTTTCTCTAAGGCGGTCTAGTATAATAATACTGTGTATGCTTGCGTAAATGCTATCTCAACTTTATATATAATAATAATAATAATAACGAGAGTTCTAGTACGTAGAGAGTCGACATTTGATACGTACACACAAGTAGCAGGCGTTCAGCTGTATTGTACACAGAGACTGAAGTTGAGGACTTGTAAAGCGGCGATAGGTTGTTCATTTAGTTTGTCATTTCACGAGATCGTATCTGGTTCAAGAAAGATGTTGTACGCAGTAGATATAATATACATACATATGTATCTACTTTGTGAAAGTAAATATTCCATACCGAGTCACCGAGTCCTCTCACTGGCATTATTAAGCTGTGTGTCATATGACAGAAATAATAACACGTAACTGCAAACTTTAAAGTAGACAGAGTAGACACACACAATGCCACATCACTCTGCGTAGCCTCCACTATTTACTGTAAGCCATTTTTCAAGACGCGCAGAGAGAGTCAAAAGATGAGTCTCCTTATATTTCTCTTGCTACTAGCTACAGTGATTTTTGAGTGAGAGAAAGCTTCCGCCGGCTTTTACTCCCTTTGTTTTTAGTGGGGGAGCACTGTGTGGGTTTAAGAGCTTTGTGAAAGAACGCGGATCTTGTTATGCATCTGTACATTGTTATAACTGCTTAAATTCACTTTTCAGTTTGCCAAATCCTTTTTGCTAGTCGGTGAACGAAGTTTTTATGCTCTTTTTGTTCTCTGTATATGTATTATAATAAGTTCTATACAGTGGAGAGCAGACGATTTGAACGGACGTTGACGTGGCTGCTTACAAAAGTTCATCTGATTTTTATGGCTTTGACTTATTGTTCGTTAGTTAATGCTGGTAGTTGCCATTTTGTTTTGTCTGTCGAAGAAAAGTTGAATGTCACTGACGTAGAGAGGCATTCCCGCTGAACTGTACAGAATTATGTAGTGGTGGAGATACTAACTCAAGCGGAGGAATCGGAAAATGGAAGCGATGGTAGTCAATTTCTGGGTTACTCTGTAGAGTTAAATGGAGAATGGAAGGGGTCAGCTGGAGTCACTTAACTTCATAAAGTAGGACTTTAGTGGCCAGTTTAGAATAGAGAAAGCATAGTGGGAGCCAGATAAACTGAGAAAAAGTATTCTATGTTTCAAGCGTTTGCGGAATGAAGTGAAAAAGTCTGTAGTAGTGCATTTCTAATGTATTGTTATCGCATAATGCCATAATGTTATGTATGCACGTCTATTTTTGCCTATGTATGTATGGACCATTACGAGTTTTCGAATTGTTGTTCTACGTGTGTGTGTGTGTGTGTGCAGAGAGAAAGAGAGAGAGCGGAGGAACGATCAGGCGAACAGAGAGTCGTCGTCATTGCGATAGTAGATGTCTTGTAAGAATGCGAAAAACGCTTTCTTCGCTTCTATGATCTTCGCATGTAGTATGAAGAAAATGGGAGCGAGTCGGTTTAGATTGAATTAATGTAGTGAATCAATGAATTGTGTACGTACACCATAAGGGCTTGGCATTGAAGGGCGGGAACGCTAGCTGCCAACCGGACTTGACTCCTCTGGTTAGAGCTTCGTTAACGTTCAGTTGATTTGAGAGTTGAAGCTGAGAAGTGACGGCCAGTCAAGTCAGCTTAGGATTGCTTTCGGAATGACATGATTTGATTTATGGGGCTTTGCATTGTGAAAGTGAAATGTGTCGAAGGAAAGAAGAGTTTCTGTGGTAGCCCTTACTTAGGTAGACTCCTGTTCCTATACGGTATACACATTCTACGTATTAATAGGCCTCTTGTATGTATGTACCTCAAAGTGGGCATATAGTAGTTGCGCTGTGTGCATATATAAGTATATATATAATGCGGAAGGTATGTAGCAGCTGTGATCTCGTTTTTTTGCAGTCAATCTTCTCTCATTCGTTCTCGGCCCTTTTATATACTGGGAGGTGGTTAGATTTTGCTTATGTTCGCTACTAAGGCTCTTTCTTTGTTCAGTCGCGTCGACACTAGGCTCTTCTTGTTCTTTTGCGAGTCAGCGAGAGAGCGAGAGCTGCAAAATGATAGCGGAGCCGACAATTTCAGTTGAATTGAACGAAATTGATTGTGAATACTTTGGCAGGGGTTGATAAGAGGTTCATTTGTCCAACTCTTTTAACCGATTATTTACTGGATGGCGTACTGTGCAAAAGCGCTATTAGAAAGTGTCATTTTTCTACATACATGAGATAGAGATAACGGCCAGAAGGAAGCTACCAGAAATTCACTACATTATGTTGGAGCTAGCTCCCGGATGTCTGCGTGCTGGGTGGTAGTTGACAAGTAAGTAGGAAAAGTGCGGGGAAACTCCTCAAATCCGAATCCTCTCCACACGCCCAACGCATCGATAAAATCCGTGTGAAGAAATTTGTGTGACAAATTGAGATGTTTAAAATAAACTCGTGTTTATTTCCTTAAAGTGAATTATGATCAAATCCGAATCCTCTCCACACGCCCAACGCATCGATAAAATCCGTGTGAAGAAATTTGTGTGACAAATTGAGATGTTTAAAATAAACTCGTGTTTATTCCCTTAAAGTGAATTATGAAATATTTAGAGTGTGTCGTCTGTAAAGCTTTGTTATCGTATAATTGAGGATAATTCATTGTGAAACAATGTTATATTTTTTTGCAAACTGTCATTGGCATCAGTTTCAACGTTGGAACTACTCTTTTCATCAATATTCTTCATTGGTATTCACGTCAACGCCTACTTGGCATAGTTAATGCTTTGTCATTCCCATCAATGAGGAAATGTCATGCTCACTAATGTGACTCACGTTTCTTGAGTAATCCTATATCTTCTTATGTAATGTAACATACAGTCATTCACCCAGATATTTCAGATTCGTTAGCAGTCTCCCTTCACACTCGCAACTCTCATCGTTAGGGCAAATTTAAAGCACGGGCTGTCATAAAATTTGTTGAAAAACTCTGATAATATCGTAAAATCGAAATTATATCTGGAACTTTAACGTCCTTTATCCAGAGTTGCAAACTAAACGTACAATACTACAGCTGTCCGTATTTTTGAAAAGATTTTTTTAAAGAATTGGCCCAGCGGAAAAATGTTCCTTGGTCCGTTCAATGTGTTTACACAAGAATGGTTCCGAAATGTGTTCATCAAATTCGAATTTGAATTACAATAATATTCACTGCCCGAATTTAAGATTTGGCCTAGATTTCCGCTATAGACCATCAGCTTGAGGGAAATACGGATTACAGAATTCTCATGTACCCATACAGCGTGTTTTCTGACAGATTGTTGGTTTAGGCCATCAGAATTTTAAATTAGTATGAGCACGGTGCGATGTTGAAAGGGACAACGGTGGTGTTATAAAGTAATAAGTAAAACGTGTCTGAAAGGTTGCTGTTCGGTCGTCATCTTTTGCGCAATAATTTACAGGTACCTGGGTGAGGAATCCTCACTGAGGATATAATAATAAGTCTACGTCGCGATATGTAATTTCAGGGGGAAACGGTGGTTGAAGTTGTAAGTAGGTAAGTTTGTGCGCCACAGACAGAGAGAGAGATAGAGAGAGCTCAGTGACAGGGTTATGTTGTAAACTGTATGAAACGTGACATATTTAGATTTAAGTCGGGTTACGTAAAGTTATGTGAGTTTACGAGTCTCGTCTCGACAGCGGAGCCGCTCGGCACGACAGTCGCTAACTCTCGAGTGCATTTCAAAGAAATCACTGTGATGCGAATAGGAAATGGAAAGATGTTGCGAAGGAGAATAAGTGAGGAAAGGACAGGACAAGAATAGTCAACATCGGAGTGACGTCTCCGCACACTGTGAATACTATAAAGACGGCGGCCGGAGTGCTGGTTGTGATCATATTTATACCAGCAGAGCAACTTCTTCATTTCCACTCTCATTTCACTTCTTAGCCCATCCATCGTTCATCTGCTTCTCTCTCTCTCTGCACATTTCAACTGGTTCGATTTGGTGGTGGTAGACCGCCGCCGCCCCATCCACAATGCAATAAGTGAGCAGATTCGCGGTGTAGTAACAATCAGCAGATGCCTTGGTAAAACTACAACCGAAGCTAAGGGATAATTTTTCCCGCTTAAGGCATGAATGACGAGAGCTGTAAACGTTGAATGGTTTTAACATCAAAGCCTTGTAATTCGTTCGTTGTGAAATAATAACTTGTAAGTAAAAAGAGAGAGAGAGATGTAGAGAGGTATTTAGAAGGCGGAATTGTGTTATTCATTATTCTACGGTCTGATTGACAGGGCTTGCCTATGTACATCCACCCTCTGTCAACATTCATCGTCGTGCGGCTGTGGCAGTCAGTTCATCTCTTCATCACATCAAGTTTTATCTTCGGAGCTCTGTGGGTGGCTGTGTGCAGGCATTATACAATGTACGAACTCTAGAGGTTACGCTTTTCCGACCACCACCACCATCCTATTCTTTAGAGACACAGGAGCGTCGTCTCGTAAGTACTACGCGAACGCAATAATATCTTTGCTAACGGGGAAACGGTGATATCATTGGACAGGAGTCAAGTCTCCTCTCTCTGTCTCTCTCTATCTTCTCTGACGACAATGGATGAGTACTTCCTTCCTGGATATCCTTCAACTGCTTATACACAAGTCTCTTTGTCTTGGCAATTGTGCGAGTGGTTGGTCTTGGTGTAGCATCAAACTTGTGCCCTTGACTCTAGAATTTTTCAATCTTTCATCTATGGAGTAGAGGAACTCTTCGAGATGGTTCTGCCATTTGTTTTATCAGTCGCTTGCATTCGCACGAAGACTACGACCACTACTGGTGGTCGTCGTCTCTTCTCCTTCCCGTGTTGTACCGGAACGGGACTTTCGATTGAACGCTCGAGTGCTCTAGAACTTGAGATTGTCCGTAATGGGAATTTCTCGTTTTTTATTGCATTGCCCTGGGAAGTGTTGCCAGCCTACCTGCTGTACATTATTGGTTTCCTTCTGATTTTCCAGATGGTCCTTTTCCATGAGACAGAAATTGATTTCTTGGCTGTAAATCGTAGTAGTGTTGTATTTTAATAGCCCTGTAGAGTGGATATATGCATATATATCTGCAGAACCTGAAAATGTAAAGTGTTAAAGATAAAGTCTTAATGATAGGCCAAAGTGGAAATACAGACTGTAATCTTTTGAGGAGAATTCCACAAAGTTTGTGCACTTTGTATGGAGGCACCTACATAAGTAACTTGGAGGTACTTCTAAAAGGTGCACTTCAACCAACTAAACTATGTGAAAATAATTGCCATTGTCAGTACGTAAAAATTGAAAGTTTCGAACGTTTGCGTTCGAGCGTTTGAACTGATATTTACGAGTGGACGACATACGTGTTTACAGGTTTTTTCAAATTCCTTAAAATTTAAAAAAAATGGAAAGTCTACAGTTGGAAACCAGGTCACGGCGACAACTTTTACCCAATTTTTGCAACCGTAAACATTATTTTGGAGGTTTCAGAATTAGCTTAGGTGAATGAGCGAAAAAAGCTGTATCTGTTGCTGTAGTATGATAACAATCCGAAAGATCGAGTTTTGGAAATTTGTTGTCTTGTTCTGCCATTCTCTCGTAAACAACTTTGCATATGCATAATATGATACGAATATGCATTGCATATTCGCAATAAGATTGCAATGTAATGTGAATAGATTGCTATTTTATAAAATTTGTTGTTACTTAATGTCTACAAGTAATCGTAGGTATAATTGACTTTGATACTGAAAGAGTGGAAACATGAAGCAATTAACAAATGTAGATGGGTGCCTATACATATCTCCACTGGGATGCAAAGCAAACATTTAAACTTTGCTTCCGCAAGAATGTGGAAAAGGCGAGGAATACATGGTGTGTGTGATTGCTTTCAATGCTGCTGGTTATGGATTGTGGAGGAATGCACCATTTTCAGGATACCAAACATTTTGTACGATGAAAATAGAATCGCACTTGCAATAGTGTTTAGGATACTTACATTTTGCATGCTTTCGAATTGGTATTGTTACCCTATAATGACATTTTCCAACTACTTATTTTCGTTCATACAATGAAAATTGTTGAGCCTTTTAGGGTAAGACTGCGTACAACGCACTGCACACTTGGTCGAAGTAAAGTTTTTTTACGTTTCGCTCATTCGCACTTACTTTTTCTGACATGTTCTTACTAGAATTTAGTACTGTTAGTTCATATTTAGTACTACATACATATTATATACTTATACAGACTGGGTGGTGAAAGTTGTCGGGTGAAAATTATTTTTGATATGTAAAGGTATGTGTACGACAGCAAATAAATTAAGTCCACAACTTGTTATCTAGATCTCATGAATTTGCTTCACATGTGTACAATGCGAATGCTCCAACAATAAATATATAGGCACTTAAGAAATGCGTACGTGAAACGTAGAATGAAAATAATGCATCGTTCAAAATGCAAATCTGCTTGAACCAGTGCAATGCACAGACGAAACGTGTGAGTGGCTTAGGCTGATACCTAATTCTGAATACGTTGTCTATCTAGTCAAATCTAGCAATGCAAACTGTTAAAGCTTTTGCAGCACACCATGTGTACAAAGTCAACTACAAGTACTAAGCTTACCATCGTATGCATTGGATCACATATCATATACAGATATGATGTTTTCGCAATGAGCAGAGTCCGAATATGTATGTAAGTACATATTCTGTTCGCTTACAAAAGTTTGGCACTACAGATTTTAAGCCTAGGACAATGTTAATTCAAAATTTTATAGCACATATTTTCGTCGTTAGCACATAAAACATATGTTGAAACATATTTCATACTTTAGCACATATTTTGCACAAATAGTATTTTTCTTCAACTTCTATGAAATTTTTGTCTTTTTAACAAATTTCATCGACAATTTTGGCGACATAGTGTGACAATTCTACATGCACGAGTTAAATTTTAGTGATATTTTTAGAAAGAAGGCAGTGGAGCGCAACTTAGCATTCTAAAGTTGTAAGAAAATATTTCTGCGACTTTAATTTTTAATCTAATTTTTAATGTGCCAACAATATTTCTTGGAAAAATTGTTCTCTCCCAAATCAATTGAAATAATTTCTAAAACCACCGATCTATTATATTTTAAAATAAAACAACACAGGAAAACGTTACTGAAAAATCTTGGCGAAATGGAAATATGTTATGAAAAAAAGGGATTTTAAAATTCTTCAGATTTTAATGAAATTAATTGTGAAGAAGAAAATATTGAAGTACGCATGAAACAAGTTTCAGTATTGAAAAAAATCATTCTATCCACATGTAAATGAACGTGGAATTGTTAGATTGACAAATACACATTCCTAAATAAAATCTTTGACGAAATGTTATACTAGTTTAGTAATTTGTCTGTAATAGTACTTTTACATTTATTTTTGCGTACATTTAGGCAAAACCATATTTCAATGGTTTTTAGCACATCCATACATATTTCACAGTTTTTAGCACATATTATGGCACATATTTTGGGTGTTTTCAGCACATATTTACATGCATATTTCGAAGTTTTTTTAGTAAATACATATCCGGACTCTGGTAATGAGTTATGTGCTTTAGCATGGGAATTCACAACATTAAAGCCCTAAGAACGAGAGTGTGTGTGTATATATAAGTGTCGTGCCATCATTGTATCTACAAATCCAGCCATTGTAGAGGCGACTTGGTGCAATTTGTGGCTTGGAGTTACTTTTGTCTATTGCAATGACTCTGACACTGCTGAAGAGCTCCGGAAATGTTTGTCGAACTTTGGGTTATCTGCCGTTGATAGTTGCCTTACTTTTCGTTAGCATTGTTCGTAATGTAATGCAATGAAGCAGTTTAGTCTTAATGTGTGTGCAGAGTAAATCGAAACAGCTATGTATCTGTAGTTCTACTGAGGAACTTGAACTGAACCTAAACGGATCTCTGTTTAGTAGTACTCTGTATCTGTTGGTTGCAGTGGCTGCGGATCCCTGAATTCCACAATTAGCCGTATAAAGCATCCTTGAAGATGCACTTTTAGAGTACATTTCGGTTGAGATCTTTTCCTAAAGCTCACAGTAATGTTAGCATTTTTTGTTTGTGCTCTTAGATGTACAAACAAGATTTCTGAAATGTCCGTAGTGAATTTTACATGTAAAAAAGCGTATAGAACACCATTACGTGATACGAAGTTAAAGCAACGGATTGTATTTACGTGTTGGGTTGAATGCGTTACCAATACTATTTATTTTGTTTTGTGTGTATTGTGTATACAGTATACATATGTGTAATATAAATGTGGACTTTGCAGATAATGATCAAAAGAAATATTGACATTATTTAGTATACTTTCACTTTTTATCGAATGTGTTGACATATACATTGTAGTGAAATAATTCTAGGAGCTAGCTCATCCATACTGTAAAATTTTTGTATCAGAGATTTTCGAGTGCACCGTTTTGTAACGGAACAAACTGTAATATTTATTTATGTGTTGTGTACCTCATCCGCAGGGAATTTTGTGGGTCGTACAGTTTTGTCCATGATTCTATTTGCAATTCTACTTCTTTCTGGTTTAGTTATTAACGAGCTCTGTTGTTTGCGTATTTGCGGATGCCGCAAGGAATGATAGTAGATACCAATAAATCTAGAAACATTGCGCAACGCAAGAAATTTAAACAATTCTCGGTGCCCCTGGAAATTCCTTTACTGATCCAATTCAAGGTGAACATTTTGGAGACACCATGAATAATGACAGAATGGAAACAAGAATCAAGAATTTCAAATATTCTTTCTGTAGTAATCGTTTAGTAGAAGTAGAAACATTTTGGAAGAAAATAAAATTGAGACACACTCTGAAACTTCAAAGATTTTTAGTGTAAATGTTAGAATTGAGACTAAAGTACATCATTAATATTTCAAGCTGATGGCGTAAATCGATATAGTGAGACTGTGAGACCGAGCTGGAAAAGCATTTACCGTTAAACAAACCTTTCGATTAAGCTCGCAATGTTTTCCCACTATCCTTCATGTAGGAACTGTTTGCATAGAACTCGGGAAATACGCAAGCCACAGTTGCCGGAGTAAATGTGTAGTAGGACGCTATCATTCCATTCCACTGCTATCATTGTCAGAATCATACACTTACCTCTAGAATGTCTAGAAGTGCTTCTACTAATAAACGTAGCAGTGGTATGGACAACACAGTGTCTCTCTAAATACATAATTAGCCTCTTGATTCCAAAACGCCTATCCCTCTTCTGGTGTGCTTATTATGAATGCAGAAAATTAAGGAGACACGTTAGGTATTTAATTAAGTATTCACTTAATTAAGCGAAAAATTTATCTTTGACCCATTGAGAGAATGCTCTGCAAAGACAAGTGATGGATTGAACGAGTTGGGTGAGGTTCTTTGTATCACAGTCAAATGAAATATTTGTACCCACTCCCCACTAATAATGGATGGTGTCTTCCGTCAAAGCAATAAGGCTTGTAATTGTTAGAGATGTTTCGACAGCATGAGTTCGCTTTACGGCCAATGTAATTAAACCAGTTAGATTCTATATATTCTGTAGACGCAGTGTGATACGGATACGCAGTCTCAAAGAGGTATTTTCTGAAAGCGTGTGCTATGTTGGCTATGTATGGTTTAGAGGTAGACAAAATGGGTATTATTTTAACCGTGCCAACGTTAGCTCACCGATCCAATCTCGTTAACTGAATTATTCCCCCCATTTCAGACACATTATTTCATTCATTCAAAGGCCATTCTGGAAAAGCCATCCAAATCAAATGTTAATAATTTTCAATGTTGAAAATTGTGGGTTATAAAAACCATATAAAATCGTAATTTGCATTATCATAACAATTATTGTCATTCCCTTTGAGCAATGTGCATGCACGGATCTAAGGTGCCCGAACCTTGCTCCAAAATGTGTGAACACTGGTTGCTGATGGTGCAGTGGTGTTAGGCCGTGAGTGTCTGTTTAGATTTGCCATTGCGGAGTGGTATATTAGAGGTTGATGGTAAGGGGAAATGTGGTACAGTGATGCACAGGCTGTGGACTCAAGAGATTCTATTTTGCTCGTGGATGCATAGTTTTAAATTTAATTATTCTGGCAGATTGGTTGCATTTATGGCTTTAGTATTTGCTTTGTTTGTGTTGTATTACACAATTCAGAATCAATATATTGTTCCTTTCAGCGTGAGTGGTGGTGACTTGCTGACAGGATAGTAAAAGGGGAAGTGCCATAATTTGCTAATTAAATAAAATCTTACTGCCACTAATATGCACGCATATGCTAATTGACAAATGTGCGTGTACTGCATTCACTTGTATTTAATAGTAATTCAGGTAACAAATTACGAAATATACTACGAATAGTGTAACAACAGGTAGACTGAACGATATTGTATTACATAGACAACGCGACCAAGAAACTTGGCAGCCCGTTAACGATCCTGTGGAGAGGGTTATTTTGTGGTAATACAAAGTTGTGCTCTCGCGCTCTCTCTTTATCTTAAAGCAGATAAAGTAAGGGCATTGAGTAGGGCTCAGCTTTAGCACTACGAATGCAATAAGGTAATTATACACTGTGTTCCCACATACATCGTGTAAATGGATTTCCTGTCAGGGAGGCGTCATTTCCTTAGAATTCATTAGATTTAGCGTCTGTGGTGAAGCGAAACCCTGTACTTGTTTGTGGAAATAGAATAGCGTGGTTTTACTATGTCAAGCTAAATTGTAAATATGTGTTTCTACTTAAACGCGTACGTTATGGTCGTTTTGTGAATGTTGCACATATTATACTAGTTTATCTGTGTATTGGGAGTGCAGGCAGAAATCACTAAGGGAGAGGAGACCCCGGCAGGAAATGTAAGAGGCAAAGCAAAACACAGATTTCGTATCCGATCGTTGATGCGATGTGTCATCCTATCTTGTCTTCTTTCCTCTCTCTCTCTCTCTCTCTCGCTAACTCTTTCTCTAAAAATAACTTGGCCAATTTTTCAACGTAGCAACATCGTGCACAGCCAAGAGACCGTGTACAGTTCCTTTTCATATCCAGACCTAGAATCAGAATGCAGTTGAAATCTTATTCACTTATCTAAACGAGTTGTGTGTAGTTTTCCTTTGTTTCCCCTTTCAAAGTGCACAGAAATGATTGATTGGGTATCAATTGTACGACATTCAGGCCAACGGTTTTCTAGCTATGTGGGTAGTGTTCCTGACAAAGTTCGCAAAAAGACACGGAAACGGAATTTGGAAGCCCAGCAGGAGCAATCGTTGCTTTTACGACAACATCTCCAAGAGCAGCAGCAACAGCAGCAACAGCGATTATCCCTTCAAGGCCCTCCTCCTCCTTTCCAACAATATAATAAGGAAAATAATGTAAAATTCGTCCATAATGGAAACTCAGTACGACCAATTTCTCCTGTGACCAGCCATAAAGGCAAAAATGTTAGTTGTGTTTGTACGAGTCTGCAAATGCTCCCTTTAGTGAATGACTACGATTCGGTTGTGCCGGGTAGCAGCAGCAGTTTCGTAGCTTTGGGCACTTCGGCCCCAGCCTACTCCTCATCCTTTCTTGAGGCGGCAGCTAACAACGTACGTATTCATGTGCCTACCAATTTCTCTGATGCTACAGAATCACAACCTTCCACTTCTCATTCGGTCTTACGTCATAATTCTCTATGTGAGATTCATGGCGGAAATGTAAGTTTATTATTATAGAGACTGATGAAGAGAATCCTAAAATTCCTTCATGTAGCGAACCCTGCTCTGATACATTAAATACATGCTGGAACGAATTGAATGGTGCTTTGTGTGCAATTAGTTTTGCTCTTTAATACAATTCGAGGGTATTATGCGGCATTGTGAATGCTCCCATTTGAACCGAAGCCGCTGAATCGAAATTAATTTGCGAATGTGGGAAATGCTTGGAGCGTTTGGGTGTCCAGGGTGGATGAGAATAGATAGAGGTTTTATAAGTACGTGTGCAAAAATATCTCCTGGATGAAAATCTCTATACGGCGATCGCGAATATTTGTATTTATACTTTGGTATAATTTGATTTGAATGGCAATGATGGCGCCATTTGTATTTGAATTGTGCCGACTGTTTAGACATAACTTCGTTGAAGAGTTCTTTCTGTGTGTCAGCCTTGGTCGATATATATAAATACCTATATATTCACTTTATACGTTATTTAGATGGATGTGGATTTGAGTGAGTGGTATGGTTGGTGTCCCCTTTGTAGTTTGATCTAAGAAAATTCTCGTAATTTTGCAAGCTAACTAACTGTACTGTTGACTTTGCACAGTTTGCACTTCTCTGCAGATGTGATTTGTCGGGTTTTTTTTGGTTTTGCGTTAAGTTGACAGTTGCCGACATTCGCCAGCATTCATTGACGGGAGGATGAGAGTTTAAAGTTTTATTTCCTGTGGTAAACACACAGTTGTGTATGTATATGATTCATTTTATTGTTTTATGAGGAGAAAGCCGTTTCTGTACGATTTTGGCTTTCATTGTTGTATTAGTAGCACAGTGTTTGCTGAGACAGAGGAGAGAAACTATGGATGTTGAAATTAAATCCTATAATATAGAGCATTATTATATTGCCTTTGATCTCTTGGCCACGTTATTAAAGTTGGCGGAATTAATAACGAAAAGGCCTTGAGGGATTTGAGTGGAGCGTTAGCAGAAGTGAGTGTGCCACTAAAATGCAGTTTATAGGTTTGTAAACGTAAAAAATGAGTCTCATCTCCACACTCTAAGATTGTACATGCTTACATTATATATTATAATATTGCCAACAAACCTTATTTATAGGGTGGATAAAAAAGTTTTACTGCAGGTAGAGAATAATAAATACATTTAGCCGGATTATATAGCCATTGTCGCAGCTGAGCTTCAGAAAAGAAAGTATGCTCATTTTAAATAAACTAAAACAAGAAAAGTACTTTCTACCTACTTCAATGTTGTGGATGAGACGAATTCAAAGTTTAGCTTTCAAACTACTTATTGTAACGGCAAAGAAAACATTCTTCAGGGTTTCTTCACTGTCACCCAATTTATAGTTTTAACTTCGTGGTGCCGTTGTTAATTTCGTGGGAAAATCAGGGCAACTTCTTGTGGAACTGCTCCTTTTGAGGACAAGCTATTGATTTTTTATGACGAACAAAGAATTTAATTTTTCAGTTCGTAATCCAATTCCAATGTACTACAATTATTTTAGGAGACATGACATGTCTCCATACTCATATGTGAAACTAGTTGAAACATAAAAGTGAAAGCGTGCTTGTGTACTTGTGCTACCACAATTTTAGATTTACCACCTGGCTTTGCATGGTAATGAAAGGAATTTTTCAATGATTATTCTTAGTACTGAAATTGATTTTTTTTTGTGTTTTTGTTAAAATAGAAAATCTACGGAGATGAGAATGTGGGACTTTCCGGGATGGATCGGGGGGCTAAGGATAGACAACAACAACAAGCGCAATACCACCAGCAGCATGTAATTGACATGGTAGATACGTCATTGGGGGGTGTCCCTCCACCTCAGAGATCACCCTTCACTCACCACAATGTGATGACCTCCACCCATGTTCCACATCACAATGGAAAAGATGTACCTAAGAGCCCCAAGGTACGTTGGCATTTTTTTTTATTAAAAAACTTTCTCTTCCGTGGAAATATTGAATCGTTATATACTTTCACATATGTTTAGGTGATTTCACTTCAATATCGCTTTTTGGCTTTATACAAGCGACCACATGCGATTGAATTCATGATTTACTATAGAAAAGGATGCACAAGTGAAAGTTCGTAGATGTGGTGATTTAAACTCTGGAGAATTTATCCCCTAAGAATTCTGCCAAATTCATGTGATGTTTCCTTCAATGAAGATTACCCTGCATGAAGGACACACTTTTGCCCCTGAATTAGCAGCTTCTTTGTATTCAATAAAGATTTCCACACATAAATGAACACGAAATGCAGTGCTCTTTTTTTGGGTCGCAGATAATAATTCTGTTTGATAAAAATGCTTCGTGTCCTTAAGTGGAACAAAAATATTGATTGAAAAGTTACGTTCGTCTGATGTATCATGTTTATCCAACTCCCCCACTGGAAAAAGTTTTGTTGCAGCACATTTTTCCATTTTATTGTGTTGTCATCGTGTAAATACATTGAGTAAGTACAAAGATCAATCATAATGTAATATTCTATTACATTTTCTTGGAAGATTGCATTGGGATTGCAAAAGAACTGAAAAAGTCCATGAAGCTTTCGCTGTTCTGTTTCGCGATGGAATACATTTTTTCCACAAACACTTTGTGTGCAGAATGTGTAAATAAATAACCTCGAGAGAGAGAGAGAGAGAGAGAGAGAGGAGGTGTATAGGTATACATATATATGTAGTACATAGATATCGAATTGCGTGAGCCACTGAATCAGAACTGATCCTTCTAACTAATTCCTCCATTAGTCGTCCTTTGCATCGGATTATGTGGCATTAGCTGAGAATGCGGCCTAAGACGGCAAAGTTTGTCTTTTACTATTAGCCGACTCAGTGAATCAAGAGAAGCGTTATCCTTTCGTATTTCTCACCCTGTTCTACCATCCCTGGAATATAAAACTACGCTGTGACTAAGCAACTTCCAGAGCTGCACGGCAACCGTACAACGACTGATACCATGGAAGTAATAGCATGTATTTAATTCTACATTCTTGCAGCAAGCTGTCTCCCTCACTTCTAACTGCTTTATACAGGGTATTAAGGATCGTGCAAAAAAGACAGACAAGCAGATAATGAAATCGGTCTGATTGGATCCGAGTGTTTCTGTGCTATTGCTAAAGCACTGTTGCTCATCATCTTCTGATATCGATTCTTGCTCAACTCTCACTTTTGTGGTACGATTCACTGTAAAATTATCCAGCTGCGGTCATAGTCACATTTTTTCCCACCGTATCTGTCGATTTGTGGCTGCCCTATTTTGACGAATTTTTGGGCTTGGTCTGGAAGCATCTTGTCCGTTACACCGCATGTACTACATTCCTGTTGCAATCGTCTGAATGCAATGTAGTATACGACATGACAGCAGGAAGTTGTATATTTACTTCGTCGCTGTATAATGCGAGGACAGTGTAAAGAGTAAGTGTACATGCTGTCAACCGAACTTTATCTAATGCAATGTA
This sequence comes from Plutomurus gul, assembly GCA_019776185.1. NCBI lineage: Eukaryota > Metazoa > Arthropoda > Collembola > Entomobryomorpha > Tomoceridae > Plutomurus > Plutomurus gul. Next base: position 26,288 of record JABASC010000421.1, read on the forward strand.
CTAGAAATGGAACATGTCTTGTACGTTTTCTCCACCCAAGGAATCTTTACTGAGAGCGTAGATAAATGTGTACTAGAAGTACATCTTTCGTCATGCATCCGTCTTTCCTTCAAAACGAAAATGTCGTCTAATACTAAAGATTAACTAAAGATTTTAGGTATACTAAAGATTTTTTCGTAATAAAATGCTTCTTATACTTTGTGGTTGAACTGTGATTGATTCTTCCAAGTACATGCGCACTTTTTTATTCGTTCAGATTGATTATAAAAATGTAGGTACTCACACACAACTGACAGTCTAATGTGTGTGTGTGCTCTTCCCACAGCCGAAGAATATGAAAAATGCCATAAAAAAGATAATTTTATGAGGGATAAATTTTGCCAAGAAAACATTCTGTTGGGGGAGATACTGTATCTACTATGTATATAGACACATAGAGATATAGACTGAACCGTTTCCATCCAATTACCTTCATTTTTGTGCATCTTGGTGATTTCCTGTGCGGTGCATGTGAAAATGTGGAGGTGGTTGGTAAGACGCAGGAATAAGTTGGCAGTATTCCTTTCCGTCTTTCTACTTCATACTTTCACAAAACTTTCTCTTTCCATTCACCGGCCTACCTCACTGCTACTCGTTCAGCTAGAAGCAGCTTGGGAATGCATATCTTATATTAGATTTACTTTTACCAAAAGTATGTCATACAATTGTTTACTTTTTATAGTAAGCGTGCACCTTGAAGGAAATGCAGACATTTGGTCCGTCACTAGCTGATGCTCCACCAGGCTGTGCAAAAATTAAAGCTGACGAGATGACATTCATTCTATTTATAGTGTAAATACGTCACGTAGTTCTACTTAGACTGCTGGGTCATAATATGAAAAGTAAGTGTTTGCACATTGTGACTCGCTCCCACACTACTTTACAGATATGGGAAATGTTCGCATTGCTATCTTCCTACAAAATAAAGCAATGACAAGTAATTAAAAATTGAAAGTAAGTATACTAAATATTCGAACAATAGACAACAGTCGTATGGGGGAAGTTGAGCTAATGGGATAGTGATTATTATTTTATACAGTTAAAGTGAGCTGATGTAGACTGTGTAGACATGAATGATTTCATCATCCTTCCACTGTGAGTTCATTGAATTGCAGGATTGCAAAACTTTTTTAAAAGGGAACTCTGTAGGAATTAGCGAAAGTAATTAACTTTAAGGAACTCACGAAAGCCGTACTTATGCGATTGACTCAATGCTCCGATTACGAAATTCAACTATTCCTTAGGGAGGCTTACTCACAAAAGAAAAAGCCACTCATTAGGTGTGAATGTAAATATGTGTAGCTACCGTGGATGTGTTTAACACATTTTGTGTGGAACTATGTATTGCTGCACACAATCTTTAAACAGTCTTGCTACTAATTTATTCTGTAAATATTTCCCTAATATGAATAGTAGTATAAAAGGCACTGGGTCACAAAGCGTAACGGGTTACGGAAAATAATATTGTACTGTATTACACTTATTAGTGCATATTTGACTAGATAGTGTGCAGGTCTGTGTGTGTGTGTGTGTGTGTGTGGTGGACCTATGGAAGCTTTACGGTTGACGGTCATGAGAGAAAAGTTACACAACACAAGTAAGTTGGAGCTATAAAAGAGAATCGAATTAAAGTTAAAGTTTTTAGGTAGGACCTCGAAGGCTATGTAGAATGTATACACATACATAAAAGAGCGGCATCCGTACAATGTACTACTACTGTAGAATAGTAGAAGTAGCTGGTGGTTGTAGGTTCCACTCACCGGAGGTATGCAAACTCCGACAGCATCAGTTCAGAAGTGAAGTTATATGGGAATGGAAAGCTTAATGAAGTGACTTGTGGTTTTGTTTAGCTCTGTAGGGATTTGTGTGGTTTTGGTCGACGCAGTTCCATTTATCTCTGCTCCCCTCCACTGTTCATTTGGTTTTGAATTTTGATTGAAATTAGAGAGAAATTTCAAAAGCTGACGCCAACTTTCTAAAAGTATCCTCTATGTGTTGTACCATGCTATATTTATAATCCACCGCCGTGTGTAGTATTACTACAAATGAATGGACATAAACCGTGCCCAAATTGAGATGTATTTATTTAGGAGTTCGTAATTACAATGTAACTGCGTGTTTCAACCATAGTAACAATAAGGCGGGAATCTATGTGTGAGTTATGCATAGTATGTATGTATTATACAGATCGGGTGGTGCTATACCCGTAAAACTTACAATTAGCAGTGGTTGTGGGTTGATGTGGTTGTAAGATTGACGAAAGAAATGTGGGTGGAAATTGACATGTTTTCTGTACCAACAGCCGGAATTACCCAATACAACAGATATCGCCATAAGGAAGGTGGGAGCCATAGTCATGAATTGAAGAACAGCATGGGCACGCCAAATAGTTTTTGATGCAACGTCATATCATGAATGTGTTTGCAAATAACTACTAACTTAACTTTCTGCTGTATTGCTGCAGCACGTTTATGTATTTGTGGTATGGAATGGCGTGTCTTAGCAGAGATGTGTTGTAAGCATTAGAATTTTGTGTTAGATTTGGCTGCATGCCTATATCTACATATATAGTAGTAGTACTCCAGATACAAGTTCAATGTATGATTTGAGATTTGGAACGCAGTAAACAGACCTACTTATTACGTACGTGTGCCATTAGTTTGTTATCAGGCAATATAACAGCACGGTTGATCCCATCGAACGTGGAATTTTCTGCTTGTCACTAATTAAATTATGCAATGAATGAAAGCAATCAATTGAATATCGATCGTTGTGCGTGGGATGCGACCGCAGACGCTTTCCACACTGCTAGATATAAATATACTAACAATAAGTAGATGCTACGTGTATTTTGTGTGGTAGAAGTCAAGCTAGCTAAGTAATTCAAGTGACTTTATGTGCCTACGTATTGGGGGGGAAGGATATTGTCGCCGTCGCGAAGAGGAGAGAGTCGAGGTCGCCACAACTGACATCAGCACTTCACCGTGCATTATACATTGAGTGTGTGTAGCCACCTAATATGCATTGCTTTGTGATTAGAGTGGAGCAATACGCATTGGGAATACGTTGTCTCTGGTCTTTGTCGCCTTTACAGGGTAAAAGTGTAAATTATGATGGAAGCCTGTGTACGTAAACCGAAATTGAGGGAAAGCGACTACGCTCACACCCTGAATACTGCATGTGTGGTGGTTCTTGTGTAGAAAGTAGAACTGTAGGTACGCTGCTAGTAGTAGTGCAATGTCATAATGTAAAGTATCGTAATGAAATAACTAGAGGAGAGAGAGAGAGAGAGAGAGAGAGTCTAGTCTGTGTAAGGGCAAGGAAGAGGGCATTTGGTATTCGGTACGAGACCAGAGTTGAAGGCAAGGACAGGTCGATACCATTCTCTACTATTACTACTACTACATACATACTACCCGTTGGACGTAATTCCACAACACATAGTAGTGGGATCGTCTGCCTCTGTCTGCCTCTGTGTTGTAGCACACGGTGCTGTTTGCTGGCGGAGTTCTCAGTTAACAGTTTCATTGCTATCCATTGTACGTACTTTGTAAGCAATGCATCTTTATTCGTTACATTACATTTGGCGTTGTGAAATGCATTGGCTTGGCTTACCTGTGCTGTGTAAGCATTTCTCTATCACGCTTTCCACGATGTACTACTAACTACTGGTTCTGCTGCTGGTCTTGTGTACAGCCAATATTAGCGGAAGCAGAGTAAGCGAACGATGTATTTAGTATGGTCTCCGGGTATTCTCCGATGGGTTCGTTGTTATACGTATTGGTAGCGGTGGTGGTAGTATTTAGTTAGTACATTGCATTCTGTCTACATCCGTCCATGTCCACATGTACTATGTAAGGGTATGTGCTGTGCCTACTTTAGTTTGTTGTCGTTACGTTTACTATTTTAAGCCGAACCCAGTTTAGTTGAGTTTATGGCGTTTTGTTCTTTTCGCTTGACTGCGGCTCGCTGCATACATACACAGCTCTCATATCACTTTAGTTGACTGGCTTTTAGTTGAGATACAGAACAGTACTGGTATTCCTAGTGAAGTCACGTCACCCGCTCAGTTTTCGCAAAAACAGTCAACCGGACGCACCACCACCACCGACTTGCCGCTTTCTCTTCTTCTTCTGTCTCTCTTTTAAATTCTAATAAAACTCTGCTGTGTGTATACAAATATATGAATTCTTCCCGCAATCGTAGAAATTCCGAGGAGAAATTTAATTTTCTACTAGTAGACTAATTAGTTTATAGATGGATAAATCTGTGACAAGTAGAGCTTCTTCTGTCAGGAAGTCAGATTGAGATTAGATGAGGTCTTTCGGAAATTAATTTCTCAGATAGTATTGTACATAGAACAATGGTGAAAGTGCACTCTCCATATTAAGGTCTGCTGAACGCAATCAGTTTTCAGTATGAACTGGTTTTTAGTACATAGTTGTAGTCATCGTTGCTGTGATAGTAGGCTCTGGGTAGGTTAATTTTCACTACAGATAAATTTCCAGTTATTATATGGTAGCAAGCAGATAACAAGACAATTATAGTATTCACGTCGTACTACTATTTTGGATCAGTGAACTGAACAGACTATGTGCTCAATATGCCTTCGTCGTTTGGACAATCATTACAAAGAGTACTGGTTCATTCGGAAGCGCAAACGGAAAAGTGTTCGCTTCGCCAAGAGTATAGATGTTATATCGCTTTCTGCGGTGAACTCTGAGGTATCCTCTGAGGTTCGTTGCGATTACGTACATTTTCTTGTTTCCCTTATACACACAGAGGCTACTATGCCTGCGAACGCACTCGTGCATCCTCAAAGCGATCTTCTGATAAACTTTCTACCACAGAGAACACCCGCTTAATACATACATACTACTATGTACTACTATATTATATGCGACTAATGGCTCTGTGGTTGGATTTTCCAGGTTGTGTCTGCAGGCGAGAGTTGGCGACTGGGAGATTTGGACTCTAGCGGTGGGGTCGGAAGTGGGGGCTTTTCACCTGTTGGCTTTTCAACTCCTGAATCTAAGCATGTAAGTATATGTATTAAAGAATCCTGCGCCAAGTTGCTTTCTTATTACTATTATGACATTATATAATAATAAGTTGTAGTTCTTGTACAAGCGCTGAAATGTGTACACTTTATACCATTCTGTGAATTGTCTGTTAATGCGTTATGTACTGTGAGGGTGTGAGTTCTGTGTGTAGAGCTACCATTTTATTCTATATGGAACAAGAAGAAAATCAAATTGCGTTTGTTAATTCAACTGCTTTAATTAAGATCCGCTTCACAGCTTCGTGTATGTAATGAAATAATGCACGCTGAATGAATGCCGTTTTGAAGGGGAACGTACAAGTTGTCTTTCGTAGAAAACCATTTGGGTGATATTATTATTATTGATGTGAATGCATATGGCGATGAGGCTGGAGTCTTTTCTGACTTTAAATGAGCTGAGAGAATTATGCAATAATGCGCTTTCACCATTTCGGTATTTAACTGACAGTTCTACAAATATACATTTACCTATTACATGGTCTGTAGCAAAGTCTGTAGCATGTTAGTAGGAATGCATTGTCGTCGTGATAGTTTCACTCCTTGAAATTCCTTGCGTAAGTAATAAGTGTGGCTTTAATTACTTTTTGATGAGATTGATGGAGTTTGAATGTTCTGCTTTTGCGTTATAGACGAATGGAGATGAGGACTGGGTTTACGAAGAAATTACACTGGAAAGAGGCAGCTCCGGTCTTGGCTTCAGCATTGCTGGCGGCACAGACAATCCTCATGTAAGTTTATAAGAACTGATAATTGCAGATTTATTCACATTTGTTTTTACCATTTTTTAAATAGATATTTGTATTGCTTCCATTACCGGTACATTTCATTTAACAATTTAGAACAAAGAGTCGACATAAAAATAAATGCGGCTACCAAATTTAATTAGAAATATTTAGTGATCGGAAAATCATTTGAAAATAGTCGTCCTAACAAATTCAGTCCTCCTGCAACAAAAATGTATTTATTACGATTAGTGCACATTAGGTACAAGTTATGTAGTGAGTAGAAATAGTGTGTACACTTACCAGGTCGGATTCCTCTTCATCATAAAAGTTATGGTATTCATATTCGTCATATTCTTTTACTTCTTTTCTGAAACACCAGCAGGGGGAGCCAGCAATTCCGAAACTTCAACTTTTCAAAGGGTGTGGTCCAGATATAGTTTGTAAACAGTTTATTGTGTAGATTTTCCATTTCTTCAAACTCCTTCGCACGTCAAATGAAAAAGAAAAATTTAAATCGGTATCGCAAACCTATTGCACTTTGACCTTTGAAAATTATGACTCTGTATTTCGATTTTTCAGATCGATGACGACCCTTCCATTTACATCACCAAGCTTATTGCAGGTACAGTTCTATTCAATGCACTACACTACAATTTCAACGTTTTCGCTCTAAGAGCTAGTTGTAAAAGTTGTACTTTCCTCGACTACGTGCTCTGTATTTTCAGAAAAAGCTGGCCTTGTAATTTTAAGTATAGGCATGTGTATTTAAGTATAATATGCTTTCTCGAATGAGAAAACTGCAGGTTTTTGGCGAAACACGTTTGCTATTATTATCTCTCGCAATGGTTTCACGAGGGTATGGAGAACTGCGGTAAATGACGCACGTACTACAATTATAATTTTTGCAAAATGTGAGACTACATTTCTCTATTTTAACAAGTCGTACAAATGTCTTATGGCTAGGTTTTTAGTACATTTGATTTCATTAACATTACCACACTTTTTTTCTTCAAAAGAGTGTTTTTGGAAGAAATTGGTCTTTGTAGCCCCTCAAACAGCCCATTTATGCACGACGCACGACCATTTAATAATGCACGAAGTAGTGTACATGGTTAGTTCACGTTTCATGTTCATGGTTATGTAAATAGTAGCGACGCTACTGGTATTGATAATTCATTCAAGGAGATGAAAAATGTATGTGCCAAAGTGCATCAATTAAAGTGATCAAAGTGTGTACATGTATTAAGCAGCGCTATTATTTGCCACATTTAAATTGAGTCGATTAAAATAACTGCGCACATTCGCATGTTCACTCTTACACACGAGTTTAAGTATTGAAGAAGAGAAAAGCGAAATCACAATTGCTAACGTCGAATTCTTGACGCCCGAGATAATATTAAGCTGACTCTTAGTTTTCTTCATAAATATAAGAAAGTCGGGGAGAGAGGAAAAAAGAAAACTGCTGATGGGGAATGAGCGAATTGTCTATGACACTGGGGAGATTCCATAATCCATATTGAACTCATGAAGTTTGACAGTTGTGTATAAGAAAAGTGCTGTGTTTGCCTTCCTGGACCTAAATATACGTTTCTCTAATAATTGCAAACGTATATAATAATAGTAGAATGAAGTTAGGCATGAGGCAGGACGCTACTAATAAAAGCACAGAACTATAGTTTAGATGTAAACTATAATAAAGATGAAACTGTAGTGTGAGCAGCAGCGAGTGTATAGTTATCGTTGGAGACGGACTGCTCAGAGCAGCTGCAATAAACTACGACCACCACTCCAGTAAGCCTATTAGGTTGGACGTTGACGGCGAAAAATTGGCCAAGCTGTTGTGGCGAGTAAGACAATGGAAATGTGTCAAGTAGTACGGGGAGTTTCGTTGTATTAACGTTATTTGTCGTGATTTGTATTTTGTTGTCATGTATGTTATTGGTTGGCTGAACAGGTGGGGCAGCGGCGACAGATTTAAGACTCCGAATAGGAGATGTGATCATGCGGGTCAATAATACCTCGGTGGTGGATGTGGCTCATGCCTCTGCTGTCGATGCACTCAAGCGAGCTGGAAATACTGTCCGATTGGTAAAGGAAATTTCTGTTCACTTGTCACAGTATTAGCACAGTAAAATTCATTTCCCTTTGTTGATATTGGAATTACACGGGTGAAGTATCTCCCTACTACATTAAAATGCCTTGATGTATTTATTCCATGTTGTGTGCAAATTTGAAGTGTAAACGGAATTATTCGTTTGTACAGCACGTGAGGCGGAAGGGTCAAGAACTGGGACCCCGAATGATGGAGTTGGAGCTTTTGAAGGGTAATAAAGGCTTAGGGTTCAGCATAGCTGGTGGTATAGGAAATCAGCATATACCGGGTGACAATGGGATCTACATTACGAAAATTTCCGAGGGAGGTGCTGCCTTTGCAGACGGACGACTTGCTGTTGGTGACAAGCTCGTAGCTGTGAGAAACACTCCAGTAAGTTTTTTCCCCGGCAAATTGTATTGGTATATATGGTACGTAGTGACCCAATACCAATATTACTATTGGGCAAAGGTCGAAAAACAGGAGCAGACATCAATGATCCTTTTGTGTTGGTTTGAACAGACTGGGGAAAAGAATCTTGAGAATGTAACTCATGAGGAGGCAGTTGCAACTTTGAAGGCGACCGAGAACCGAGTGATTCTTCTTGTGAGTTTGTATTTTCATTTTCGTAACTCAAAACAACGAATTCATTTATTCAAATTACTAACAACAGCTAATCATAGTATGTCATTGTATAAGGGTATAACATTTGGAATTATCTCGTCATTACTCCAGTTAGTCCAGTTAACAATATACTATTATCTAGTTATTCTATGAAAAAGATTTAATTTCTCTGCTAAATCTAAACTATTTAAGTTGTAATTCTATGGCGCAAAGTATAGTACGGAACAAAAATTAAAGCAAATGTTTAGGTGTAGAAATAATGACACGAAAGAGTAATTATTATTACATGGTCTGTAGTTGGGGATGACAGTGATGGACGATTTGTAGTTTGCAATGCGCCAATGTGCAAAGCTTGTCTGTCCATTGTTCAGCTTTTTTAAAAAATATCTTCAAAACGTCACAATAAATTAAAAATGGTTTGACGAACAATTGATTGGAATTTCTGTACCTTACACCGCAAAAACAATCACACCAAAGAAAAGTTCCATAAATTATGTAGTGCAAACGTATGTCTTTCGTTCAATGCCTGCAAGTTGTCATTATCAAGTCATTACTTGTATCATCTCAGATCCCACTAACCATATTGTAATACATTCCTTTGGCTATCCACATAAAATTTCTTCCTTCATATCCTCCTTCAAATCCTACCACTGTAGTCCAGCTAAATTCTACAGTGCAAATGGAAGTTTGTGTTTCAAACACAAAATTAAGGATAATTCACCTTTTGCCTTCAGACTTGCCTGTTATTGCTTCGTTATTTTGATCTTAGGTGACAAAGCCAGATCCATTGTCAATGAGCATGATGGGTCAAATGTTAGTGGAATCACGAACACCTCCTCCTCCAACAGCTCATCAACAGCAGCAGGCAGACTTCAAACGGATGGCAACGCCACCACCACCTAAGCCTCTGACGCCAACGCCGACACCGCCTATGATGATGGCTACTGCCACCAGCGACGAACGAATCGGACTGTCTGTCTCGGGCTCGACGACAGGCAGTCAAAGTCGCACTTCAGTTGCCAGTGGTAGTGGACACACGCCGAGAGCCCTGAGTGATGACGAAATCAGTGGTGGAGGTTCAAGAGATGCCAGAACTGTTACCCTGACGAAAGGACAAACGGGGCTTGGATTCAACATTGTGGGTGGGGAAGACAGTGAAGGCATTTTTATCTCGTTCATTCTGGCCGGCGGTAAAGTAAGTAAACTTATAATCAACTATAGAGTGAAAGTAAATCTACCATTCGACCTTCTAAATGTGTGAAGTACTACTTTTCCAAAAAAGTATTGATAAATATATTAGAGGTGCATCTAAATTATATTACGGTAACACCACTTCAAGTATAAGAAGCTGCAATTTTATTGTATGTAGCAACAGCGTAAATCTCATCTCAAGCTTAATAATTTCCGAAGCTTGACACATATAGTAACCTGATTGTTGTAAAGCTCAATTTATTCCGATGTTTAAACAAAATGCTAAAAAATGTTGCGGTTACAATTTTTAAATGTTGCCGCGTACATACGTACAAATTTCAAAATGAATAATACACGTTTTATGCTATGTTACGTTTGGTTGACGTCGGAATACGTTGCGAAACACAAGCATTTGTGTGGTGATTAAATGTACTTATAAATTAATTGAATGTGTGAATATTGTAATAAACTTGTGTAAACTCCACTGACATTATTACACATTAATTAAAAATGCACTATGTATAATACAAGTTTGACCATGATGCATAAGTTATTTGAAAACATTGAGATGCACCTCTAACAGATTTATTACCTTTTTTTGGAAAAGTAGTACTTCACATATTTAGCTTTACTACCTTTTGTCCATTTTTATGCACCAGGCTGATCAGAGTGGTCAACTTCGAAGAGGCGATCAAATTATCTCAGTAAACTCAGTCGATCTAACGAATGCTACTCATGAAGAAGCAGCTCACGCCCTAAAGGTACAGCAAGAGCGCTGCTCTACTTTTCTACTAAATAGAACTACTTTAGAGTAAGACGTGTGTCGCAATCCTAAAAGATTATAGAGATAAAAATATTAAATAGGGAACAAATCACAGGATTTCCTGTCAGTATTTACATAAGTGACTACTGCTGCTACGTATTATACTTGTTAGTCAGTCTCATGCTTAATAAATACTATGCATTATTCAGACTATGGGAGATGAGTTGGCAATGCTGATAATATTGTTTTGCACTTGTGATGTACAGAATGCAGGACAAACGGTGACTTTATTGGTACAACACAAGGCTGAGGAATACAATAGATTCGAAGCCAAGATTCATGACATGAAACAACATGTAATGTCTGGCAGCTTGATGAGGACATCTCAAAAGCGAACGTTGTATGTCAGAGCTCTAAATGATTTTGATCCAACAAAAGATGACAATTTACCTTCACGAGGACTGGCTTTCCGTTTTGGGGATATCCTTCATGTCACTAATGCTTGTGATGATGAGTGGTGGCAGGTACACACTAGCATACTAATCAAAAAAGCTATGTCATGCTGAAAAAACGATTTCAGCTTCAACGAGACATAATTTTCTTATATTTCATCGCTCCGCAAATTCACAGGCCAAACGAGTATTGTCTTCAGGACACGAGGAAGGAATGGGCATAATCCCTTCGAAGAAACGTTGGGAAAGAAAACAAAAGGCACGAGATAGATCTGTAAAATTCCAAGGAAAGAGTCCCACCCAAGAAAACAAGGTATTCGAGGTACTAAACAGATCCTTCCTTCTAACCTATTTTCTCATATATATATCTCAAAATAAATACCGAGTAAAAGACTGAACTCGTCTTCTAACTGTTGTTTGTGTATATGTGTCTGTGCCCCCTCTGTAGCAAATGTCCACATTGGAGAGGAAGAAAAAGATTTCGTTTACTAGAAAATTCCCTTTTATGAAAAGTCGAGATAACATTGATGATGTGTCTGAGGGTGAACGTAAGTTTAAATTCTTCTATAATAATAATAATAATAATTCTTCTAGCTCTCTACCTTTATACTAATACATAAATTCTACGATTTTAAGGGTTTTACTATATGTCATAAATAAGCATTTCCTTGAATACTCAAAACTACAGTCGAATATTTTATCAACCTATTCTTACTTCAGAGCTTATGATAATGGAGTATGAACATGGTATTGATGTGTACGATCAAGGCATGAAATGTGGGGTGTTTAAGGGATTTACTTTAATTTATTTGAATTATGAATGGTTTTTGTTTTGACAAAATGGCTGAATTTTCGTTGCTCGTGTACCACCACTTCACTTTCACTACTTTTTATTCGGTTCTTTCTTTATTTTGGGTGACTCCTGATTTTGTGCGCAGAAGGAGTTCCTGGACACGATGGTGATTCTTCCAGCATTCGTAAGTTCCCTTGATAAGCAATGTCCTTGACATGACTGTTTATTTTTCTACCGTTCTTCGTTTGTCTATTTTCATTGGCGAAAGCGGAGCGGTTTCCTCTGGTGTGGTTTGGTTTGATGTGCTGTATCCGTGGTACCTCTCTTTTCCGTTTCTGGTTATTTTCATTTTTTGTTTGGGGGATTTCTGTATACACAAACCTTTATGAGCCTGTCTTCTACCTCTACTTTCTGACAAAACGACCTTTTTATATACGTAATGATTGGATGATAAAGATTAATCCTTACAAGAGGCAAGTAATAATAATAATAATAAGTGGCCCTTGTAACGTCTGCGGTAGTAGGTACTAATACGAGTACTAAATAGCCTAGAAAATAGCAAGTAATAATTAATAAACGTACTTAAGTTGTAATTTAATGAGTTGCTAATTATTATTACAAGTGAATGTTTATAGTATGGTATATATTATAACGTGTGTAATTCTTTTCTGTGATTTCATACTAGCGTACATGGTGTACATGCAAGATGATAGATTAGAAGGTACTTAACTATCGTAATCTGTCATTCAATCAATCAAATTGTTCTTGTTGCTATGTTTGGGCATGTCTGGCTGCATAAAATTAATGACCTGGCATCATGTCCTCTCTTAGTGTACTTAATAGATTATATATCTCTCCTCTCTCTCTCTGTCTCTCTGAACCCGTTTTGTCTTTGTTAGAGTTAGTATACACAACTGTATAGAGGAACGGATCGGTTAGTAGACAGTGCATGAGAAAACACATACTACACAAGATGACTTAATCTTTTGACTAAAAACGTAACAGTTTTCTGTAGAGTTGTTTATTGTCTCTGTCCGTGTCTCTCTTTAATTGCTACTCTAATACATCAGTTAGTTTTGCTGAGTTTGTGTGTATTTTCTGTACAAACTTTGTCTCTCTCTCTCTCTCTTTCCTCTCTCTGTGCCTTTTCTCTTTTGTAATTCCCAGTTGATCATATCTTAACCAGTAGTTGCCTGCATTGCCTCTAAAAGACCTTCTTCTAGCAAGTTACTTTAGTTTTTGAGTTAACATGATCTTCCTGAGTAGTTGCTGGCCTCGTTGAAATATTACATAGCAGTTGTGCGTTGAGCAATGTAGGGGACGAGTTAAATAAATCACAATGTTATGAATTGTTTAGCTGGTGAAGATGCGGTACTTTCATACGAGGGAGTTCAACAGACAACCATTAATTATGCTAGACCCGTGATCATCTTGGGACCTATGAAAGATCGGGTAAGTACAATGTTTGTATTACTTTTATTAGAAACGTGTATCCACGACCTACTTGATCCAATAATTGGAAGTAATTATTATTTCTATACGCTATGTAAATATGTATTAGGATATGTAATTCTAGGAATATTCCCCCCCCCCCCTACTATAATAATTTTTTCGTAATTTGATGTCAAATAAGTGTTTCTGATTTATTTTATATTTATTCATTTCAGATTAATGATGACCTCATCTCAGAGTTCCCCGATTTTTACGGCAGCTGTGTTCCACGTATGTCCTTTCATATTTAAGATCATTTCGTCTAATAGGAGACACACTTTTCAAGTTTTTACATTATATTTTCTTGTGTAGATACAACGCGTCCTCGTCGTGAATACGAGGTGGATGGCCGTGATTATCATTTCGTTAGCTCTCGTGAGCAAATGGAAAGAGATATTCAGAATCATTTGTTCATTGAAGCTGGACAATACAATGAGAATCTTTACGGCACTTCCCTCGCTGCGGTTAAAGATGTAGCTGATAAAGTATGTAACTTTGCCTTTTGAACAAAGCATTAGCAATTCTGTTGGTGTCCTACTTTTTATTATGAGTAGACGTTTAGGCTGTAAAATATGCAGTCCATATATACGTACCTATGTATACACAGTAGTGTAGTAGTTTTGTAAATTGGTTCTTCTTGGGCGCAGTTTATTCTAGGTAGTTTGCTTATTTTACTAACAATAAGTTTAGTTGACGGAAATTTAATTAGCAGTGTCTGCTCTGCCTACAAATGATATTGTTATGTGTTTTATAGGGTAAACATTGCATTCTGGACGTGAGCGGCAATGCAATCAAACGGTTGCACGCAGCTCAGCTTTTCCCTGTAGCCATTTTCATTCGGCCCAAATCCGCCGAGTCCATTATGTAAGTTTTCGAAATTAGAGCGGAATGTTTTTTTAACTCTGGACAAATAGTGGTGGAGTAGTGATATTCCAATGTTGTTTTGATAATAGGGATATGAATAAACGGACGACGGAGGAGCAAGCGAGGAAAACGTTCGAGAGAGCCCAGAAAACTGAACAAGAATTTGCCGAGTATTTTACTGGTAATACTTTATTTCCGTAGTGAATCCTGGTGAAATTCTATTGTTGAAATGACGTTCTTATTTTGGTACATTGAACAGCAATCGTGCAAGGAGAAACACCGGAAGAGATCTACGAGCGTGTAAAACAAGTCATAGCGGAACAGGCTGGGTAAAAAAATTTTGTTTAAACTAATAATTTATTGATTATTTGCCATTGTTTTTGTTCGTTTGAGGGTTTGTTCCAAATTCAGTGCCATGACCTCGAACAGTAGTCTGGTTCTTACTGGGACGAATTTTCACGACATCCTTAACTTGTTCCTTCAAATATGTAATATTTATTTGGAAGAAGTTATGGTTGAACTTTCTCAGTTGACAAGGTACGGATGCAATCGAAGTAATCCCTGTACCAGAATTTAACCTGTTTGGCTTCTGCGCCTCCATGGGCATAGACAGGTATCGCAATAGCGCCCTCAGGTTTCACGTAAAACCCTGTATAAAAATATTATTACGTTATTGTTTTTAATTTGGGTGTACTAATACCTGAATGATACAAATTGTGGTACCTCTGTCCTTGTACTTAAAAACGTGCGCTACACTGTTCGGCCCAATTGGGAGAATACCCAGAGATAGTTCTTGAAATGTCATCCCACTTGTCTTGAGAAGCAACTGTGACATCTTTTAAATACGTGTAC